>WEIS01079823.1:0-12981 GCA_013389965.1 Todus mexicanus
AAATGATCTGTCTGGGGACTTTGAATAGCTAGTGTCTGAAGCTGGTTGAGAATCAAGAGTCTGCTTCTTAGAACCTTACTTCAAAAGCCTCGGTGGATACACAACCTAAATACATTTCCAGCTCGGGGTATGCACTAAGCATCTGCTATTCTCTTAGAAAATGTTTTCGGCATCCTGAGTAACAGTACTTTGAGGCTGGCTATGACAGATTCGGTGCCATTGTTTCACAAGATTTTAATGAGCACAGCTCCACTGCCGTCTGGATGGCTCAATGCTGTGTTCTGCTGACAGGATGTAGAAGATCACAACTCTTCACAGAGGGAGGCATTTGTTTTTGTTATAATCTGGAGAAAAAGTTTAAACCTGTCAAGGAGGTAACACACCCCTTTTAAAAACTGCATCAAGTTTGTGGTGTGTGTTTGGTGCTTTTGATCTGTCATAATCCTTTGCATACAGAAATTGTGCCTGTTAATCACCCAGATTTTTATTTACAGGTACTAACTTAGATAAAGTCTGTAGTGAGTGGAGGGGGAACAAGGACAGGCAGAGCTTCTTATGGTCTCTGGGAAACATCTGAGACACACTGGGTGTTTGGAGAGGGACAGAGCTGAGTATAATCCATGCTGCTTTGGCTGGCAGATTTTGCAACTGGTACATATGTTTCTATGTGGAGACAGTTCCAGCTGGTTAAATTAATAGGGTACACAGGCCAGAAAGGGATTGGCTTTCCTCTATAAATGGCAGAAGTCAAGGGAGAGGCCTGGGTAGAGAGCAGGAGCTCAATTCCTTGCCTGCTCCAGATCTCCAGAGTCCGGGAGTGCTCCGGTGAGGCTGTGTGACTTTACGCTCACTACAGTTCCTTTGAGTCTTGCCTCTGAAGCACGCAGCTTGAAAAGCCAGGGAGGAATCATGAGTTCAGACTTCATCTGAAAGACTTTCTTTGCCCTGAGCCTGCACTAAATTTGGCCTTTGTTGATCCCTGCCTTGTGAAGCCCAAAGACTGCCACCTGAAAGTGCTGTTTTGAAGACTTTTTGGGGTGTGTGTGAAATACAGGTAAAGTTTCTGGCACCAGAACGAGGGGAAGTCTTGCTGCGGAGAAGCATAAGGAGTGCTTTGGGGACTTCCTGGCATATGGTGAACTTCTAGTCCTGTCTGAGAGGCCCAAAATACCTCGCTTCAGATCCAGACTAGGGACTGCTGGCAGAAGGAAAGCCCTGAGGAGCAGTAAAGTGGCTGAAGTACGTGAGTATCACCAAGGCAGCCTGATAAAAGTGAGATCCTGATAAATGTGAAACTAGGTTTGGTGCCACTGTGGGCTCCTTCCTCCTGGGGCTGTCACAGATCTGAGAAGTAAGGCCACACAAAGAAAGCTTGCAAGCAGTAGAAAAGGGAAAGGAGGGAAATCTTGGCTGGGATTCAGCTATTGGTGAAAAGGGCAGAGTTGGGTGCAGAGCCAGTGAAGGAGAGGGAGAAGGATGGCACAGCAAGATCTTTGGTCTGTGGCTTAACGACTCCCTCCCTGTGCATGGCTCACTTCCCTCCTCTGTGTTGCTCTTCTTATCTGCACAGACAGCCTGTTCTATAGGCCACGACCAGTTTTCTGCAAAGCAAGGCACAAAAGACCCTTGAACAACTTAGAAGGTACTGCAGTAATATGAAGCAGAAATTACAGCCACCGGATTGGAAAACTAGAGCACTTCCAGCCAGTAATTTTGTTCCTTGTGAAGCCCCTTGCCACACGAAGCTCTGAGCCACAGCTGCTTCAGTGCTAAGTGCAGAAAAGGAAGATGTTCCTTGAGTCCGCTTTTAGCCTCAGAAAATCTGGGTACAATTTCTAGGAAGTGAGGGATGAACCTGGCTCATTCTGCATCATACTCTAATTACCAGCTACAGTGAAATATCCTAAGATGACATATCTGAGGCTCACTCATATTTCTGGATCATGTTCCAATTAATTCCCCTTACCAGTTTGCAACACCTAAATGAGATGCACCGTCAGACCCCGCGTTGCCTGGTCTTTTCCCTTGGTATTCCAGGCCAATTGCTCTTCATAGCTACCGCAGAACTGCTTTGCCAGTCTTAGGATGGTGGTATTAATACTCACTCTCCAGAAGTTTTCTGAGACAGCCTATTCAAGTGTGAAAAGCATTTTGAGGTCTCAGGTCACGCTACAGAAGTGAGAACAGTTATTTCTTCTCTTTCACTTCATTTCTCTGTGGCCTGTTCTATTTCTAAATGCTGAGATTGGCGCTGAGCAGAAAAGAGGATATCTGTTCTGCAGGAGAAAAGGAAGAGGAAGTCTATTTTGCAGGAGAAAAAGGAGAAGATGCTTTGAAGGAAATAGAAAACACATGGGAGAAAGGAAGAGTGCATGTGAGAGGGACGGCACAGCTTCCTGTGCAGCTAAGGAATGGTTTAGTAGTCAGAGTGTTCAATCCCTACCCCGAATAAAACCATTGATAAGTCTTGGGCCTAGTACGCCAGAGGCCATAGATTGTTCCTAGGCCCCAAATAACACTCACAGGAGCAGCTTTGAGGATGCTGCAATGTTTTCACAGAAAGTTCCCCTTCAGAAGGAAAAAAGATTCAGTAGAAAAACTCCTGGCCAACTCTACTTGCAATCTCATCCTCATTTATTTGCTCAAGTAATCCCCAGTGCTTGATTTATGTAAGACTTGAATTAACTGTGTATTTATTCAGAGATCTTAAATTGCACTGATGTGATGAGGTAAAATTGCAAGCTGATGCAGTTTCAAGGGTATTAACAAGCATACGACAGCACGGCAGATCCCCCTTCTGTTAAGAGGCCCAAGCCCATTCAAAGGTTTCCAGAGAAGGTAGTAAAAAGGCTCCTTCGTTTGCGAGCACAACTGCTTTTCATGATGGAGAATTTCTCTTAGCACTGAGGTGGTACCTGTCAAAGACTATTGAAGAAAATGAAAACTGCTTTCTCAATGCTGCTTTTGGTGAACATCGTTGCTTTGAGCTCAGACACTAAATGAAGCACACTCTTTGGTTCTGAGCAATTTCTGAATAATGCATGGTACCAGCAATAAGAGTCCAGGTGAGCAAGGAGCACGGAGTAGCCAACACCCTAAGCTAAAGGAAATATTCTGCAGGTATGAAGGTGACTATAACTTCATGCAGAGGTACCATTGAAGAAGGCAATCAAACTGAAATCTCCATTGCTTCCGGCATAAGCTGTTTCTGAAGCATTTTATGTTTCCAACAGGTGTTTAGTAAATTCAGGCAATCAAAGCTAGCTACGACGCTGTTACCAAATGGGATTTAGACATTTTAAATGAAGAGGGGGGGGAAATGATAATGTAAGTTGACGATTGGTGTGGGTGGAGAGTCAGTGTGACCATTTGGAGACCCACTGAAAGACAGAATCTAAGATAAAATGTTCATGAAGAAACTGCTGGAAGTCCCAGTATTGAAACATGATGCAGCAAAGAAGATACAGTTAGGAAAGAAAGCTAACCAGTCCATGAAGCCTATGGACAACATCAGCCTGAAAAAGATGATGCAGGAGAGTCAGGGATGAAAAGTGTAGATGGTATCAAAAGGTCCAGGTACTCCACCAAGCAGTGGTGCCAGTACATCATAGCTGCTAGCAGTTTGCACCACACGGAAGTGAAACAAGGATGCTCACACAATTAGAAATGGTTACGGCAAGCACACGGGAATTCCAGATGTTCAGAGATGGCCAGGACAAAACAGAAGGTCTTGAGGTGGTTTGGGGTTCAGGAGCTGCTGTGACTTCTGTGGGAGCAGTGTTATCACAAGAGGGAGCTGTCTGCCTGTATGAGGTTGTCACCCCAGACAAAATCATACTGAGGAGAATCAGCAACAGGGCTCCCAGACCCTGAGAGGAGCAGGAGGCAAGATGTCCTGAGTGTTCAGACAGGCCATGACCACAGCAGGCTCACATGGGAGGAAGTCAGCTGAGCCCGGCTACCAGAACTAATCCTGCAGGGCAGGCCACCACCACTGAACAACTGCTAATTGCTCCTCTGCAAGTCAGATCCTGCATTATGCTAATGCTATCAGTTAATTATTTTTATGTGCAGGCTTTGCTGGGGAGGAAGATGAAGGAAAGGCGCTTGGTCAAAGCCAAGCATGATGCCAGTCAGACATTCATGTGACAATGCAGCTGATCACCAAGGCTCAGAGGCTGAATGAAGTTGATGTGTGTCAGCAGTGGTTATGAGCAGCGTCTGAACACAGTGGGGCCTGTATACCCAGCAGAGGGCATGTGCATGCACACACGCACTCCTGCCTTTACCTTTGGGACACCATTTCTTCGATAATGAGCATATTAGTGCTCTCAAAAGCTGTGTAAGTAGTTACTGGACAAAGCCAGAGGCATCAGCCGGTCTCTTTTGAATAGGCTGCGGTTTCTGTCACAGGGTCCAAATTGATTTTCATTCTTGTTTCAGATGAGGTCCCACTGCAAGAGGTGCTGAACTCCCAGTTCTGATCAAGATTAGTGGTCTGCAGGAACCAAGCCACATCCCTGAGCTCAGGTCTAAACGCCAGCATGTATGTTTACTGTGCACTAAGAAAAACAGCCTGTAAACTCTTCACACTGAGCTTAGTTTCACCTTCCTGTTTTTTCTCTAAATGCCTCATGCCTAATTTTCATAGACACATTTTGCCATAGTCTGAGACTGAGCTGAAAGCTTTGTTTCCTGCCAAGAATCTTGAGACGATAATATATATCCAAGCAGTTTGCATCAGTGCCACTGCATCTGAAATGCCCTGTAGAAGGCTAACACAATATATTTGTACGCTCCCTGGGCAGGAAGACAGACAGTTCTTCCAGTGGATGCACCAAGGTAAGTAATGGATTGTGCTATATATGTTCAATGATGGGACGAGGCACTGAAGATCAGGCTAAAGGGAGAAAACCACTGTAGGTCGAAAAGTTAGAAGGCATTAAAAATACACAGTGAAGAAAAGCGTGTGGTCTTGACGATGGGGAAATGGATGGAGATCAGAGGTCTGGGCTCCCTGCCACAGGCTGCTTGACCTCAGGCAAGTCTTTGGAGATGCCATTTCCCCTCCAGCCCTTTGTCTCTGTAGCTCCCAGGAGCTTCTAGTCAGGGTTGGTCTCAAGTGCAGTAGTGACGCTGCTTTATCTTGGTCATTGCTTCGAAGTCATACGATAAAATCACTTCATATATATATATATATATACAAACAATCTTCAGGATACCTTAAGCAGCAAAAAAGGATAAGAGCAGAATGCCTCCAGAACATGTGGGAGGAGCAGAGTTCCTTGCTGGTTGTTAACTCACAGATTCACAGATTTTTAAGGACCCCTAAAGATCATCTAGTCCAATCCCCCTCCTGGAGCGGGACCACCTAGACCAAGTTACACAGAAACTCGTCTAGACAAGTTTTAAACGTCTCCAGAAAAGGGGACTCCACAACCTCTCTGGGCAGCCTGTGCCAGGCTCTGGCACCCTCACTGCAAAGTTCTTCCTAATATTCAAGTGGAACCTCCTGTGTTCCAGTTTACACCCGCTTCCCCTTGTCCTGTCATTGGGTGTCATCGGGAAGAGCCTGGCTCCATCCTCCCAACACTCGCCCTTTATGTATTTATAAACATTAATGAGGTCTCCCCTCAGTCTCCTCCAAGCTAAAGAGTCCCAGCTCCCTCAGCCTTTTCCGAGCAGGGAGATGTTCCACTCCCTTCAGCATCTCAGTGGCTCTGCGCTGGGATCCACTTGCAGGGCAAGGCTTTTGCTGTACTTTAACATTAAATGTATATTAAAAAACAAAAAAGAAAAAGGAATTATAGCCCGAGCCAGGGGAGCTGCTCCAGCTCCAGCCCCACCCGCAGCCAGCGGACCCTCCCTCACCCCCCCGGCCCGGCCCGGCCCCCCCTGCGGGCGGCGGCTCCGCGGTGCCGGGGGGGCTCATCCCGCATAGGGGGGAAGCTCATCCCGCCCTGGCGAGGCTCATCCCGCGCTGGGGGGGGAAGCTCAGCCCTCACAGGGCAGGCTCAGCCCTCACAGCCGCTTGTTGATCCGCTCCGCGCCTCCCGCCCCGCCCCGCTCCCCTCCGCGCCTCCCGGCGGAGGCAGCCCCGCTCCCGGGCTGGCCGCTGCGCTGCGGCGCCGCTCGGATTCTTTCTCCCATTGCAACATTGCAAACCCCTCCTTTTTTTTTTTTTTTTTTTTTTTTTTTTCTCCCCCCCTCTAAAGCAAACATCTTCATTACAGCTCGGAGTTGTTTAAATAAATGAATTAATATTGACAAACCATCAACGAGGCTNTGAAGATGGCGGCGCCTCTCGCCAGCAGCAAGGCAGGATCCGCCGGCACCACCAGCAAACCTCCCTTCCCGGAGCTGGATTTCCGATCGGGAGCTAGGGTGGAGGAATTGAATAAACTCATCCAGGAATTCACCAAACACGATCAGAGGGAATACGACGACCAGCGAGCCTTGGAGATCCACACGGCGAAGGATTTCATCTTCTCCATGCTGGGTAAGGCAGGGACCGACCGTGCGGGGCGGGGGCAGCGGCGGTGCCGGCCGGGGACACCCGGGCTGGGCTCCCCGATGGTGCGGTACGGGCA
The DNA here is from genome assembly GCA_013389965.1 of Todus mexicanus. Classification (NCBI taxonomy): domain Eukaryota; kingdom Metazoa; phylum Chordata; class Aves; order Coraciiformes; family Todidae; genus Todus; species Todus mexicanus. Next base: position 6,591 of record WEIS01079823.1, read on the forward strand.
TAGCCTCACCCCGCACCGTGTTGGACTGGGGATTCCCAGGCCCCAAGGTGGGTCTAGCCCCCAGGAAACTGTTTTTCCTTGTCCTGTCCACGGAGCCTCTCGCAGCGATGTGTTTATAAGCACAGAGAGAAGCCTGGGGCGCAGAGCTGGTGGCCGAGAAATACCCCGAGCCAGGCGAGCCCGACCCTTTATTGTTTTTCCTCCCAACTATCAAGGCTTTAGGAAACCGTGATTTTTTATTATTTTTTTTTTCTGGACCGCTTGTTTTGGTTATTAGACCGGCTGATGCTTGTACAGGAGCATCCCCTGAACTGTATTTCTTGCTTGGCTTGCAAAACTTGCTGCGAGTGGAGCAAGTCAGCTTGTGGCGGGGGAGTCCTCGGCTGCCTGAAACTTTGAATCGCGGGCAGGGATCCTTCGACTAGGGTGAAACATGTGTTGTTGGCCTTTGCAGAAATCACCTGGGCTCTGGCATGACTAAGGCTTCTTAAGGTTAGCAGTGGAATGATTAACAACGCTGATTCTGTAGGTAGCCGGTTCCTGGTAAATATTTACCTTGTTTTGACTAAGAAATCACTCACAAGAATGAGAGCCCTCAGGGTAGGAAAAGATGCTCTTTACCCTGCAGACCGGACCTGGAAATCAGTCATCCAGGTTTGCATCAATGTCTCAATCATTTTGGCAGTGTAGAAGGAGAACACGGCGAAACAGCAGGTGTGGCAGTGAATGGTTCTTTGTAGCTCAGAGATTCACATACACCCTCCGAGTGTATGTTGCACAAACCAAGCGCGTGGTCTACATGTGCACTGTGAATATCCTGCATCACTTTTCTCGTTCAGAAGCACAGAGCTATCCCATTGCAGTAATAATAATTAATTTCTGTATCGGGAGGTGGTCACTATAAAGGATCACTTCCTCTATAGCCAGGAATGTACCTACACTCACTAAATAACAATCTACCTGTCCAGCTGGTTATCTTGTAAGGTACCAAAGTAATTGCCTGCTGTGGGATTTGCACAACTTCATGTGTATTGCTTTTTCACAGAGGGCTAGACAGGATATAGCAGACTAAATTTAGCTTGAGAACAAGGACAACAAGTTGAAAAGTCAGTAGCGTGTATATTTATAGTTGTTGTTATAAATATTTTTCCCTTCCTGTTGAAAAAAATAAAATGATGTGGTTAAGCCATGGGTACATCAAGACCTGTAGGATTTTTGTTATTGAAAACTTAATCTTGTGGAAGTCATCTACTGATACGATCTGATACATTTTTCAATCAAGGCTTTAAATAACTGGCTGAGCTGAAGGAGGGCTGGATGGAATGAAGCAAAGAAGAGAAGAGAGGAAACAGCCAGAGCAGCAGTTCTGGGTGTGAGGCTAGCAAGTAAAGAAAGCTTTATATGATCCTGTTTAAGCATTACTAGTCCTTGATGGGGATGGGGACCACACCATTTCTTCCTATCTCATGTGGGAGGAGGCAATAGAAGAAAGACAGAACAAGCTGGAGCGTGCCTTGTATTTCTGCAAATGTACCCTAACGCCTTGCTGGTCATGAAAACGGGGAGCCTTAGGCTTTGCAGAAAGAATGTAAATTAATGTGGCTGCCTTTGTTAATATAATGGCTGGGAGACAAGCATTCTTCAGTTTTAAACATATAGACTAAAAATGGGGTTTAAATCAAAGCTGTGTTTCTGTTTAAGTTATGCCTGGCAATTTTCAGTGAGACTCGTTTCTGAATAAAAGAGGAGACTTGAGGACCAAGCCCAAGACAGAAAAACAGATGGGATGTCTAACTTGTCTGCGTTAGACCCAGAAGTTGTGTTTGTGGATCAGACCTTTCTTAGCCAGAGAGGCTCTTAAATCTAAAAGGATTTAACTTATTAATAAATAGCTTTTTCCCCTGTGCCTGATCCTTCCCATATGTACTGCTCTTATCTCATCGGGTGATGATAGGAAAATTAAACGTAGCTTTCCTGATTTAATTACATTGGTGTGTAATTGCTGGATGAATGATAGGCGAGGAGACTTTGTGCTGATTCTCAGATGTTTGTACTCTGCATGGCTTGCCCTCTAGGTCAGATCTTCGCTTTCTGTTTATATTAACTCTTTTTCATCTGTGTTGTCTTGCCATGGCTATTAGAGACTGAACTCTGGGAGATCTCAACAGCTGGGCTATGATAAAATTAGGGAGAGGTCCTACTTGTCACACCTTTGTCGAAAATCTTGTGCCCCAAGCATGAGGATAGGACTGCAAATGGGCACTTACCTCCTGGGGAAAGCGAGTACTTTCTGGATATGGGCAATTCCAGGACATCCCATTCATGGTCACCAAGACCGTATGGTCTTGCTAACACCCTACACTGAAACCACAGGTGTCTTGTGGTGCCTTCCCTGGTTAACTTGCTGTACTTACACTGAGCTGTTCCAATAATGACTTGTCTCTTTGACACAGGTATAGCTGAGCCTCAAAGGAGGGGAAGGCTGTATTGATCAAGAAAAAGAGTGGAGAAAAGACAGCCCAGTGTTCTGAGAGTCTCAGCCTGTCAATAGTGAAAGGCGATAATTACTCTCCTCGTGACTTGGTTTTGTATTGGGGTTTTTTTTGGCGCTGAAAGAGTGATAAAGGAGTATTTTTATCAAGTGATGATATTACAGTCAATGATGTTTTGATTTTTAAAGCACTTGCCGCTATTGTGATGAGAGGTGCATAGCACTCAAAAGCCTTTTAGGGTACCTGACCTAGAGAGTATTGTTCCTGCAATACAAGTACTGCCAGGAAACTTCTTTAATAAACACTACCTGTCTCCTTCTGTTCAGCACCTAAGTTAAAAAGTATGGTAATGCACAGATGTGCTGGGCTTAAAACAACCATATATTTTGCTCTTGGGAACTAGAACATTGCATATTAAATGACTCCTTGAAATTTCCAGCTCTAGTGCAGCCTCAATGCAGCTCATGTTATTAGGGATACTGACTCTTGCATTTTACTTCTTAACAAGAGAAGAGAAAAGAGCAAGGAGATATGAATAAAACCAGGCTCTACAGAGCTGTTTCCTCCACTCCAGGCACACGTTGGCATTCAGTCATCTAGAGCAGTTTTCAAGCTCTTCAGGTTGCTGTTTTGTTTCCCTTGCCTGTCATGAGACTTTTTATTCTTTGTAGAGTTAGGAGAGGGATGCTCAGAACATTTCATGCCATTCTCTTTCTTCTCACTGCCCTCTCCACCCTGGAAAGGACTGGTTTAAGTTGGTGCTAAAGTGATGTGGGTTTTTTTAAGGCCTGTAGTTTATCTTTTTGTCACTTCAACAGTTGCATCTCACTTCTGCGGGAGCTGCCCACCAGGACGGGCCACACTTTGAGGATCTCCAGCCAGTTGCAACTTAGAGCTGTTGACAAAGCCTCTAGAGAGCTTGTATCAGCACCTGATACAGGAGAGGTGGAGAGCCTGCCTTTAGCGCATTTCCCTTTTGTCTGGTGTCCGCAAGTGCTGAGCTGGGTGTGCTAGCAAGTGTTTGTGATAGATGCAAGGCTCATAGTGGAGGCAGAGCTGACATCAGCAAAAGATTTCTGCTGCCAATGCCAGCATCCCAAACGGAGTGAGTTATCCTGCTGGGCCCCTGCATTTGTAGCAAGGCTTCCAGCTATTTCTTGGACTGGTGGGCCCCTAAAATATGTGCAGGGGAGGTGCAGATTGCTGTGGTGAGAACACAAGTGTCCTGACAACAGCTTGCTTTTCTTAATATCTTCTACAAGAGAAGCATTTTGAGGTCCTCTCCTGTACCTGAGATCTGTGTAGCAGAACACTATTGATAGCCTGACTCTGTTGTGTGGGTTTATGCAGCGTTTTTTCTCCCTTTCCCTACCTGTCACAACTTGCTGATGAAACTTACCGTCGATTAGATTTCGGGCATTGTTGGAAATGTTACCTGTTTGTCTGTGATACATCACAGCAATTGTCTGGTTTCTGTTGTGGTGTCGGGCTGATGAAATAGCAACAGGATTGGAGTGATCTCTCTAGGGTTAAGTCTTTTGTGTGTGTGCGCCTTTTCTCAAGAGAGGCCAATCACGATAGGAGCGCACTGTACTCTGAGGCCTATGTTAATATAGGCTCCCTGCTGGCATTCCCTGTGCTGCTGAATGCATAATGCCCAGCTGTTAAAAACAACCTTACTGTATTGCAGATTTCATTGCTGGCTTCTGTTGGGTCTCCTATCCGTGCAGGCCACATGTTTCTGTATTTGAATTTGATATTGTTATGTGGTTTGTGGTTTTTTTGTCTCAAGGGTCAGGGTTCTAGGGTGGTAAAGTAACACTAGCAAAGCATTGGTAGCTTCTCTTTGGTTATAGCTACCAGAAGTCAACCGATTTCATCTGACTGGGGGTTCTTTCTGCATAACTAGTTAAAAAAGGTCAGTAGCCTCCCCAACTTCTTTGTTCAAAGGGATTGCTGCTCTATGTATGTGTGCAGTGAAAACAGCTTGCAAATCTTCCTCTGTATTTAAGATCCTGGTATTTCACTTGCTCAACTACTGTTTTGAAACATGAGGCTGTGATGCAAAGTATTTAGTGTAATAGCTAGGAACATGTCCTAAGGGCACAAATTCTCATGGCAGGCTTGTCAGAATGCCCACTGCCTGTTCCTTCAGTCTGAGGAAATATTTGTAAAAGATTTGGGTGAATACTTGCCAAGTCCAATTATGCAATTATGTTTTAAGGGCAATTTTATAATTATAGTGGAGGATGGTAACCAGGATACGTGAGTTGTTGGGTTTTGACTTTTCCTTTTTTCTTCCATGACTTTGCATGAATGTTAAAACATTAGGAGCAATTCTAGTCAGAAACCAGTTGTTCAACTTTCTTCTAGGCAGCTGGCTGTTTTTGTAGGTGAAGCTAAATTAAAGACAAATAGAACATTGCTCAGAAAGGCTGGAGGACATGTTTTTATTATAGTTTTTCTAATTTATAANACCTCCAATCAAGGGGGCTTCAGTTGCAAGGACTGCTTCAGGATGACAGTGTGAGCGGTGATTGAGATTACTGCTGCACCTCCAGGCATGTCTGTGTGAGACCCTGTGGTGGGAGCTGCAGGTACAGACTCTAGCATAGACCTCTCAGTTCTCTTTGAAGTTAAGAAAAATCATCAGCCAGTGAGTCCGTTACCTATGGCTGGGTGGTGCTAGTGTATGAAACCAGCTTGAGAAGCAAGAGCTGTAGCTCATTTCCTATGAAAAGAGAGGCTAAAGAATTGAATGTAATATGTAGGGCAACATACCTTCCAAGCCATGTTTTCCCTTAGCAGCTTACAGCTGGGATGGGTTAAGTTCCAGATCATAAAGGAAAACTGATAATTCTGCCCATTGGTAGTTTCACTTGCTGTCCTCTGATCAAGGAGATAAAATTCCCTGAGAGCAGTAGCCTATTCATCTGCGCAACATGCAATATTTCATTTAGACTTTCTATAATTTGCCTGTCTTTGGGGTATGAAACAAGCAGTTGAATAGATGGAGTTCTGAGGAAGCAAAGAAGGGTATCTGCCCTGCTGTTTTTTACTTGGAAAGCAGAAGACCTACCATGGAAGCTAAAGCAGAAGGCAGCTTTGGATGTTATAGTCCCAGAATGTCCCTTATTGAGAAAAGAGGAGTGTGCCTGCATGGGAGCAAGGGTGGGAGAGCTGGAAAATGACCTTTGGGTAGATGTCTCAAGTTATTTGCCCAAGCGTTGTCTTGTTCACTAGTCGTGTGATGTGAGTTCAGGAGACTGAACTGTATCTTCATTGGAACTTTCAACCATACTTCATAGGTTCCCCATCCTAACTACGGGGTTTACATACAGTGAAGGTTTTTGACTTATTTTAGCACAAACCCGTCTCACTGTCTGACTAACAAAAATACGAGGGTTGGCTTCTTTTTTTTTGCTAATGCAACTGGAAGACAGCTTATGAGACATTCAAAATAAATCTTTCAGCAGCAGCTGATGTTCCAGATGCTGCTATGGATTTTGCTCTGTTTAGTAAAGAGAACACCACTGTTTGCTCTCATTTCTAGCATGGTGTTGCATTCCCTTTTACTGCAAATAGCAATTGTCTTGGACATTAATCTGCACCTTAGTATTTCAGCCAACCTGACAGGTCCCTGAATCATGTACTTCTACATTAGGTAAACTTTCATCAGTTCTTCCAAAGCAGCATTTCAGTGACTNACTCGGAGGCTCAAAGCAAACCTTAGGCAAGGTCCGGTCTAGAGGAGACTCAGGATGTAATAGTCCTCCCTGGACTTCTGAAAGGGAAATCTTCAAGCTGTATAAGGGGTTTTTTTGATAATTTGGTTTATCTTTCTTAATTTTTATTTGACATGTACCAACTTCCTACTGGCTTTAACAATCTCCTGTACA
>WEIS01079827.1:0-10564 GCA_013389965.1 Todus mexicanus
CAACCTGGTATTCTAGAATTCTATAAACTTTTATAGTTCATGCAATAAAAGCCTATCCTGGGCAACGTGGTGCTAGCACAAAGAATTCTCTATTCTTAAAAGGGACTTGACACAGTGATGACGCCACTTCACTTAGTTGGTGAAAAGAGCCATCTAATACAGGCTAAATGCGAAGCTCCACAAAGGAAACTGGCGTTTGAATAGCTTGAGTGCTTGAAATATAAAAATGGGACGAGACCAGACTCTATTTCTAAAAGAATCAATTACCAGGCATCCTCTTACTACTGTGAAGCTCTTGTCTGCAGGAGCAGTCAAAGCTATTTTTGCTGGGAACTAGGATGTTCATTGCTCCAGGTTAAGTGCATCTTTTAAGCACCAAGGAGACAGCGAAGAATGTTGTGGATTCAGGAGGGGTAGAAAGACTAAAGCTATTTTCCTTGCTGTAAACCCGCTGAAGAGACTGTTGTAGTGCCAGGTGTGATTTGGGCTCTGTAGAACTGTACCCACAGCCAGAATGGTTTGACAAAACGATCCAATTGTGTATTAAATCCAGATTCAAACAGTATAGAAAACGTGTAGCGTCTCAGAATAGGAATTAAGCTGGACTAAAATTCCCTTTCTCTTCCCAGCTGCAAAAAAATAAGGATCTGTAAAGAAAATGTCTTGAGTGAAGAATGATGGGGCATACTGATTGCTAATGATTTTTTTTTACATCTGGAAGGCTCTCCAATGGCCTATACGAGCTGGTAGCAGAGGGTTTTTCTGATAGGACAAGTGTCTAAGTTTCTATAAAAAAGCACAATTATCCCTGTTTAGCATGTTACTGAAATCTTGGAGACAGATCAAGGACTGACTTTACTATGAAGACCCCATTACCTTTTCCCTACCAAAGGTAGACCTTCCAGGTGAGGTCTGAAGACTCTTAACAGGGTAGCTCAAAGAAGCTTGCTGCATTTATTCAGAGAATAAGTTTCTTTCACGTGACCATTACTTTATCATTTTTCGCAAGCTCCAGCTTCACTTAAACATCGTGTCTAATGCTCCTGACATCTGATAGCTGTAGCTTTCCTTCCCATCTGCCAGGGATTTCATGCTTCTAATGAAACAGCTTTCAAATTGCAAAGGCAGCCAAGATGTAGCCTAAAATCACAGCAAGCAAATGCTGTGGCTGTTACGTGGAAATTTTTTGTTGCCAAGAAAAATGAAGAATGGCTGTGTGTCAGAATATCACGGTGTTAAAGATCAATAATGTTTCCAATTGAACACCAACTGGCATCCATTGATGAGGGATCTTCTCACGCATGGTGTGGTTACCCTTCAGTTGCTCTCCCTTCCCGCTTGTTGGGTTCATCTCTGGTTTTGTGTTGCTTTATTTTGGGCTCACATGGCAAAGAAAATGTATTTTCAGAAAATTTCATCAAATGACATGTGCCTCACTGATGTCAACAGAGGAAATCAGTGTCAAGAGCAGGAAAAACCAGGAGATGAATGAATCTCTTATTTCAAAATAGGAAACAGCTTGAAGTTCCTTTGAGGGGAAACAGAAACCTCATTCATTAACAATGACATTATTTCACCTCTGGTACAGAGTAAGGATTCTGTTCTCCCAGTGATGGACAGACACATCTTACATTCATGCACATGACCCTGAGCATTCATGGATACAAAGGAACAGCCCTAAAATATTGTCAGGTTTGACTGGTGAGCTATTCCCATGATCTGTGTGTGGCTGAGACATGTGGCACGGGGAAAAAGGTGTTACTTGTGTTCCTGACTTGATTTGTCTGTGTAAGGTATGAATGTCTGCCTGTCTCATCTCAGTGGATATCAAAGTGCATCTGTGTCACCAAAGTGAAAGATCTTGCCTGGATGATGCAGTATTCATTTATTCGTACTTTGATACAGGGATCATGTCTGATCAAGCACTCATGCACTTTGTGCAGGGTTTATCAGTCAGATGCATCTGAGTTGCTTCAGTTTTTGCTGCTGTTTGATAACACTGTACATCCATTGACTTGTTCATAATCACGTACACAGTTTTGTGGGTTTTTTTCCCCAATTAAACTCACAGTAGGACAGGAGTTTGTTCTATCCTGTTAAGAACATCTCCAATTGCTCAATAGAAGATGGTCAGTAGGAGGATTCCCAAGTGCCTTTATTTTCTGTTCTATTACTCTGAGTACCTTCGTTATTTTCCCTTGGGGCCCAAAGCTGCAGCTAACAGCCTGAGTCCTACCTCATGCTGTTCTGAAATTTCTTTATTTGTCTTAGACTCTGTCATTTTGCCTAAACATTTATATTTTCCAGAAATCAACTTTTCAAAAGGAGATGCCTATTAACTTTCTGAAGTCATATGTCAGTGAATCACGGAACTCTTTAGCTGAACTAGACAAGCCCTATAGTGATACATGAACATTATTTTCTTCTTCAGAGTCATGTTTATGTTATTTTCCGATGAGCTGGGTGTTTTATTGCAAAAGAATCTGTAAAAGAGATAATTTTAAATAGGCACAAATGAATTCTGTTCTGTAAGGTACCCATAACCTATCTAGAAGATCCTAATTAACCTCCTTATGCCAGTACAGGAAGCTCTATTACATTTGTAATTGCCAAACATTTAGGTTTTTTCAACAGAAATGATCCCTTTCTGACACCTGCAGGCATCACTGTACACAAAGCAAGCTTTTCATTTCAGAATATTAGAAACACCAGTAGATGAAAGGAAATATAAAGCTCAGAAGTAGAGAACTTCCATCTATTATTTTGCTTGTCAACAAAGATTGTGCCCTAATAATATGTGAAGGTCACAAAACATCTAGTGACTGAAGTCCAGCCATTATCAAGTTGTTTCCCATCAGGTTGTGCTGCCGTAAAGTTGATTTACTGCTGGACCACAGAGTAGCAGTGACAAAGGTACCACATCTTGGGCAAGATGCTGTTTTATGACCTGGTTGTGATTCAGATTTACCGTAACCAAACGCACATCTCAGTGCAGAGAGGGCCCAGCAGACTTTAGGATGTGACACTGATCAAGGCGCCACTTTGTCTCTCTTCCGTGAGTCAAACTGCAAGCATTCATTGGTGAAAATGATTTAAACTAAAGACTGTATTTGCTTTAATTACACAGTTTCCAAGCTCAACTTTGACGAATTGCAGAAGCAGGCTCTTATCAAGTAACTTGGTGTTTTCCTCTATTTTATTTCTCCTGAGAAGAGCAGGAAGTCTGTTGTACTGCAGATCAGGATGAATGAATTTGTCATGTGAAGCAAAATTTTCTAAGAAGGATTAGGGTGTTTCACAATCCTGTAAATTCAGGAATCCTCCTTGCAAGGCCAGCACTTCTTTAGGATCACAATCAAAATTTGTGCTACCACTACATAGGCAAAAGGTGGAGAAGAAATTTCAAACATGAACACTTCCAGTGCTTAACAACAGCTACAAATTTGAGTTAAAAGGATGGAAATTTCCTTACTTTTATTCAGAAATTATTATAAATATTTGGAGCTCAATTTTAGAGTGATTTACTACATATAAACCCTATGTTAAAAGGTTAAAAAAAATTATCACAAGCTTCTAAGTTTATTCTTTGTGAGGATAGTGAGACACTAGAGCAGGTTGCCCAGAGAGGTCGTGGATGCTCCATCACTGGATGTTTTCAAGGCCAGGTTGGATGGGGCTTTGAGCAACCTGGTCTAGTGGGAGGTGCTCCTGCCCATGGTAGGGGAGTTGGAACTAGATGATCTTTAATGTCCCTTCCAACCCAAACCATTCTATGATTCTTTTTTGTGCTCAGATTTGCTAAAAAGTCGCCAGTGTGACAGGAGAGAGATGCTTCCATCTGATAATCCTACCTCATTTTTGTGTCTCTGTGTATTTTTCTTCTAGTTATCCATTTCCCATGGTATTCAGTAGCTGCAGCAAAAAGGACCTGGAAAACAGCCTGGAAAAAGGAGTGGGAATGTGTCTGTTTAATTTGCCTGAAGTCAAGGAGTCCTTTGGTGGGCAGAAGTGTGGGAATGGCTATGTGGAAGACGGAGAGGAGTGCGACTGCGGGGAGCCTGAGGTAAGATCCTCACCTGAGAATTACTGCCCACCTCCCGCCCACAGGTTTTTCGCAGTGAAGAATTGGTTTGGCGTGTTTAAAGCTATTTGGTGTAGATCGGGACTCTCCCTTCTCAGCTTCTACATTCTCAGTTTAACACTCAGAGTCCTCAGAAATGTGGAGGATTTCTCTTGACTTGCATTTGAGTTGCTAAAGTTCAGGCAGGGCTTTAGTTACCAATGTGCTCAATTAACCATTAGAGAGCAAACTCTCTCATGGCTTGTCCAACAGACTGACGAGAACTGACTGTCCTGTTCCTAACAACAGAAATTCCTTTAAGTGCTAGCTGATAAACGAAACTCAGAATAAATCTGTTAACGTTGCACAATTTTTTCAAGATATCATGCACTAATTGAAGGTTCATTTCCATATATGAGTAGCTACTCATATATTAATATAAATAGATATTAAAATCACATCATATATTCATATGTATATTATACAATAAGTTAATATTACATATATGAGTTAATATTGACTAGGGTTTTTTTCCTTGCACCCACCTTCAATTTTTGGTATAAGACCTTTGTCTCCTTGACTATGAGGTTTTTCTCTGATGCAAGCCAATTACCTTACTAACAGAAACAGCCTTTGCTGCCTCCCAAAAAAGATTGCTACTACTTCCAAAATAATTCCATTCAGTTTAGCGAATGTGTCAGAGGACTGCTCAGATCAGGAGGAGATCAGTAGAACCTGAGGGTCAAATAACACCCGAGCCGACATCCGTATCCCTTCGGCATCCAGCGCTCATTGGATGTATTGAATTTCTCTCTGAATATCTGAATTAAATATATCAGCAGATGAGGGATTTGTTTCCTGTGATAAACACAGTTGCGCAGACAAAATAGATCAGGGCAGTTAAAACTGCGAGATATTGCAGAATCCTGTCTATGTGGTGGATTGGATTTACACAAGCCATAAGGATTTCCTGACAGTTCACTCATTCTTCAGGGTAACAAGGTTGAGGGAAGCAGGCTTATCTTCTTGTTTAAAGTCAATAGAGTGCAAGCAGCTTGCAAATGTCTTTCTAACCCAGTTATCTTTCTCATTTTCACTCTTGAACGTTAGTGATACCTTTTCATGTCAAAGCCACTTAACATCAGCAAGCGCCACCTCGATTTGCCTCTTCTTTCTATGTTTTTTCCTGCTTAATTATATTGGCAAACTACAGCTCGAGCCCAGTTCAATTAATTTGGAAATTACTGCTATAATCTGAGTGGTACCAGAAAACCCATTGGATTAGTTAATAATTCACTGCCTGGTCACTTATACCAGCTGAGTTTTGTCAATAGCATTGGAGTATATTATGATATGGGAAACTGTATAATAACATACACTAGTTGTATTTCATCAGCGATCAGAATTAAATATCAGTCTAGCATGTAGATGTAGGTGACTGGCAGGGAGATTTCTCCTTTAAATACAACATTAGCCTCACATTGAGGTCTGTGGTCACTGACATTCTGCAGAGGTAGGACAGCAATGGATTCATGAGTGTGGAGAGTCATAGAATCATAGAATGCCTGGGGTTGGAAGGGACCTCTAAAGGTCACGTAGTCCAAACCCCCTGCAGTGAGCAGGGACATCCGCAACTACAGCACTTTGCTCAGAGCCTCGTCAAACCTGACCTTGAATGTCTCCAGGGATGGGGCCTCCACCCCCTGGGCAACTTCTTCCAGGGTTCTACCAGCCTCATAGTAACAAACTTCTTCCTAATGTCCAATTAGGAATGAAAATGGGGGAAAAACCATAAAGCACAAATCCTTGGTCCCTGAGAACTGAAAAGGAGACAAATGTCACTAACTTTATAAAGGCCTGCAAGGTGGATCAGAAAACTACAAACTAGTAAATCAGAAGTCAGACAAATTACTTCCAAATGTAATTAAGAGCTAGTGCTTGAACAACTGTGACATGGCAGGGACGAGTCAACACAGCCTTTGTGCCAGGAAATCTTGTCTTACAAACCTATCGGTGTGCTGTGAAGGGCTTACGTGGATGGAAAGGGACTGTTATTGAGCCTGGTAGGCGTTCAGAGGGGCTCCAGACCAAAGTCTTTCACCAAAGCCTCTTGGAGACTAAGCAGCTGTAGGATGAGAGAATATTGCAGGGCAAAAAATGAGTTAAAATATAGGAAATATAACCAGGTACACATCATCCATCTTATGCAGTGGAAGGAAATCTGCGGTGATGTATCCATGAGAAGTGTCCTGCGGACTACACAATTCAGCATATTCATAAACAGCCTGGGAAGAGGAATCGTCTCGAATTTGCTGATGATATTAGTTAGGATGGTAGAGATGAAAGCTGGCTGTGAAGAACTGCAGAGGAACCTTCTGAGACAGCTGGGCTGAGCATTAAGATGACAAATGGAATTCAGTGCGGGGTGATGCTCATTCCAAATATCACATAGAAGATGATGGACTCTGAGCTGACTCTAACCATGGAGGAACAAGACTCCATATTGCAATAAATAGTCTCATGAAAATGTCAGCTCAGTGCTCAGGAATGGTCTGAAAGGTAAATAGGCTGTTAGAAATTACTAAGGAAGAAATAGGAAAACAAAACAAAGCACCAGTAAGGCTCTATAAATCTGCAGCGTTCTGTGTCTGAAACTGCAAGAGCGGTTCTTTCCTACCCCTCCCTGATCTCAGGAAGGATAAAGCAGAATGAAAAAAGGTTGAAAGAAAAGCAATAATGTGGTTGAAAGTTTTGGAAGGGCTCTGGCCGGTAAAGAAGAAAATGAAAGAAAACACGCCAGAAGCTGATAAAATCGTGAGTGAAATGGAAAGAGTGAATGATTGCCCTCAGACAAGAGCAGTGCAAATGGAGTTAGAAAATGGCAGGTTCTAAACAAGCAGAAGGAGCTGCTCCCCAGACTGTGCCCACCACTTGCGAGCTCCTTTCTACTGAATGCTACATGTACTAAAAATACTCATGGAGCCAAGGGAAGACCATGGGACTAGGAAGGTGAAGGTATCATGTCTGTGTGTTCACTTTCTTGTCCTTAGGCATTTTCTGCTGGCTGCAGTCAGATGCTAGAAGGATTATAGGCTGACCTGATATAGGTTGACTCATATAGGCTGACCTTGTGGTGTCTTCCTTGTGTTCTGAGAAAAGCAGGGCTGAAAACAAGATGTCCTGTCTATAGTATCCGACATCACGTAGGTGATGCTGGAATTGCTGTTGTGTTTGTCTGAGATGCTCTGATGAGCCCAGGAGACCTACACCTAGAAACCCAACTCCCATCATTGCTTTTGTTACAAATAATAACCAATAATAATAAACTACACCAGAGCAGTAGTTTCTGGCTGCAGCCTCCAGCCTCCAAAAGCCTTGAGAGCCTTTTCTGTTTGCTCACCTGTTTATGCTAAAACCATTCTTGACAATTTAATAGCCCAGGCACAAAAAACTATTTACCAGGCTCACTCCCTACAATGAGTAATAAGTGAGAGAGCAATTGGAAATTTCAGAGGCTGCAGTACCATCATTCGAAGAGCTGTACCTTTATCCCAGGCTGTCTGTGGAATGCCGATTGCTTTCCATGGCTGGCTGCTGTAGGGCCAGATGATGGGGTGCACTAGGAGCTGACTGTTTCAGAAGTACTTTAATAGGCCTGACATCACTTTCCTCCACTCCGCTTCGCTCAGATTGCTATGGAGGTGAATTTATAAAACGTGCTTCTGTGCATTGGAACGTTGCTTCTTATATACCACAGCTGCACAGAAAGATTTGCGTGGCCTGCTGCCTTCCGGCATGAGCAAAAATAGGTGCAGGGAGTCATTCCGCTGCTTTGGAGAAGCACAGTTAACTTCGTATATTCAGGCAGATATTACCTAAGAAAACAGTGCAATCCTGAGAGTTGTTTTGCTCTCTGTCTGTGAGTGCAGCGGCAGCCCTATCTTCCAGTTGGAAAGCTTTACGAAAGCCAATAAAGTACCAAGAGGCTGTGAACATCATTCTAACCCACTTATTTTTCCCTGTGTTCCCTACATTGTTAGTGATCCCTTGTTAAGTCAAACTGGCTTAACACAGCTGAAGAGCAATTTTATCTGCTGCTATTTTTGTCGGAGAGATGAGATTCGGAGCGCAGCTGATGCAACTCGCAGCTTGTGAGCGCAATCTTGGAAAAACAAATCCATTATTTGTCTGAAACTTCTTGCTAGCTCATTCTACTGAGAATCAAGTTTGCAAAAGCCCACACACGCCACCAGCTAATCCCTAAGTGTGAAATGGGGATGTGACAGTTAGGAGGCAATTCATACTCATTTCGTTTCTCAAAGCTCTATTATTGGCATTCCTTGATAAGAGATTACATGGAATAGTGTCATCATCTTTCTTTGTGGCAGCCACTAGGCTCCGTGCAATACCAAAGCCTGGTGAGCCGCTATCACAAAATAAAGAGCTGTAGTTGTGATGTTCAGTAACTGCTACACAGGTCCTGGGTCCTCACTGGAGGCCATGAGCCCATTCCGCTGACCATACCAGTCCCTACCACCGTAGCAGGACTGGTATCAGCGTACTTGAATTGTTTGTGATGTTTAAGATGAGTTTCACAGCAAGAATAAACCAACCTTCCTCAATGGCTTCTCTGGTTTTACTGCAATCGTTGCACTTGTTGAACCTAAGGACAGAAAAGATGGTTTGGATCAAGTTGTAGAATTTTGTGCATAATTCATTATTTCATGCGAAGCCTTTCTTGGTGGAGTTATAGGCAGCCTCTGGATTTACAGCTCCTCGTGACTAAGTTTCTCCTCCATCTAGGAATGTACGAACCGGTGCTGCAACGCAACTACCTGTACTTTGAAACCGGGAGCGGTGTGCGCCCACGGACTTTGCTGCGAAGACTGCCAGGTGAACCAACAGAAGCCTCTCTTGTTGGGGTGGGGTGGGCAGCATTCCACATTCTTCCCAACTGCAGAGCAGTAGGCAACAGTGGAGAACAAACAAATTGATGTCATTAAGCATTAAGGCACTTAAATTTCATGTAAGCAGCTCAAAAAAGTTCTCAAATTGTAGTAGTTATTGAAGGAGCTGATCAACAGGTTATTGTAATGGTGTCTTTGCTATTTCTAACCTCTTCCTTTGCTCATGCAAAACTTCTTAGTTTTCACGAACTTTTCTATGCTTTGATTTTTTTCGTGCTTAGCTGGATGTTGTGCTCTGGTGAGCAGTCATTAAATGCTGAGTGCTCTTTTGACGGGCAGACTCTTAAAATATTAATTGTATCAACAGCATATATATTTTAATGGCAAATCATCAGATCCTGTGGACTCCTAACATACTACAAAAAGGCAGCTTGCCACAGGCGTTTACCTTATTGAATTCTCAGACCATCTCTTGTTCACGGGCTAATAAAGCATTCAGCAAGTTTCCATTGTGTCTGTGGCAACCATCTGCCTAAAAGCTCAGTAGCAGCAAGCTATCAAAACAGCCAGTAAATGCTTTTCAGCAAAATCAATCTTCGTGCCTTTTTGCTTTTCACCAGAGGCACTGCGGTGGGTGATGTAGTTAAAAGCCAGGGCTTCTCACGAAGCTCACTCATGTGTGCTTTGTGGTTGCGGTTGATACGGGAGTGTTCAGATTGCCATGTTCCACCCTGTTCTGGGATTGGACTCGATCTTTTGAGGTCCCTTCCAACCCCTAACATTCTGTGATCCTGTGATCCTTCCCTATTAGTTGCCTTCATCTCTGAAAAAAATGTAGTTATCCAGAGAAATTGGGAGAGAAACAGTTACATGGACTAGTTGTATGAATAAATTGAAGACGACCTTGATGCCCATGGAAAATGGGACCTCCACAACAGGGGGATAATGCACCTTTATCCCAGGAAGCTGTCAGAGACCTGAATCCGGAGGTAGATGGGCTGGTTGCTTCCTGAGCCATAACATAACACATAAAGTTCTGTGATCAGTTGGCTGCCCTGGTCACTGCTGTGCTATTATGACCATATGGATGAAAAGGTTTCATAGAACCATTTAGGTTGGAAAAGACCTTCAAGATCATCGAATCCAACCATTTCTGGTTTCTGGTCTGACTTTTGGTCAAAGCATCCTTGACAGTACTGCCCAAACTGCTTCTGCTCCTGTGTTTTTAGGCACAATTGCAGAAGGCACGCTGAAAACTTCAATTCATGTTTGAAAACTAACAAAAGGCTGGATTTACCTCCTGACCTGAGCCATGGTTGCAGCTGCAGGCTCAGCTTGGCCCTCCTTCCTTCTAAACCCTCTGCAACATGTGTCAAATAAATGTATTTAAAGAGCCGCGTAATCCTTACGCTGTCCTCTGCGGTCACTTGATGCAGAGCCAGTAGAAAAAACCATTCGTGCACTACATGGGTTATACCACAGCATAACTCAGACTGACTGGAATTACAGCAGTTAAGGGGGTTTTTTGTTTGGTTTTGCAGTTGAAACCAGCAGGGATTTCNGTCGTCTAGTTGCAACCTCCTTGCCGTGGGCAGGG
>WEIS01079835.1:0-10862 GCA_013389965.1 Todus mexicanus
GGGGGGGGGCTCCGACGGCTCGCCTCGCTCCGGCAGCCCCAGTCTCTCCGCCAACGTCAGGGAGGTCATTAATAACCAATTAGGAGGGTCAATGAAGCTCATATATAGCCGGGCGGGAGCCGCCGAGCCGCAGCGAGCCCAGCCCGGCCCCGCCGCCCGCTCCCCACCCAGCCCGGCCCCGCCCCAGCCTCGCCCCCACGATGGGCTCGGTGCTCCCCGCAGAAGCCCTGGTGCTCAAACCCGGGCTCAAGCCTCAGGGGCTCTCTCTGGCCGAGGTGATCACCTCCGACATCCTCCACAGCTTCCTCTACGGCCGCTGGAGAAACGTCCTGGGAGAGCAGCTCTTCGAGGAGAAGAGCAGCCCCAAGACAGCCTTCACGGCCGAGGTCCTGGCTCAGTCCTTCTCTGGAGGTGAGTCCTTCTCTGAGGCACCCGGACCCCCCCTGGAACCCCTTCTCCATCCCCATCCCCTCCAGGACCCCTCCTCATCAGCCCCGGCCGGGCCCCCTGTGCCCGGGGCGGCTGCGGCTCCCGGCTCCCCCCGTCTCTCTCTCTCCCCAGGCGTGTAATAGCACTTGACTGGGGAAAGAAGGGCTTTAAATTCATTTGGTTAACTTGGGCTTGACCTGAGAAAGTTCCCACTTAAACCGTGGGCTGGGGAGGGGGCCAGGGCCGGGGGGGGGCCAGCCGGGGTCGCCCCTCATTCAGCCGCCCCGGGACAATCTCTTTTTCTCTCTCCCCAGCATCGCCGGGGCGTCCCCGGCTCCCTTTTCCCCTCTCTCGGATTTTTTCTGTTCCTCTCTTAATTTACCATGAAGGCTAATTCCATTTCCATTCACGATATGTCAACCATCTCATCTCCCCATTTTGTAAGAGGAATTCCTGGGCCCTTTTAAACAAGCCCTTGCGCCATTCAGCCGCGATGTCCCGCTACAGCATTCCTAAAGGACTAATGAATTTAGAATTAGCAATTTCTTTCTAGTTGAGCTTAATGAATGCAGATCACTTTAACAGCATGACAAATTGCTGGATGGGCCGAAATAGACACCATTTAACCTCCTTTCTCAGCCCCGCTCCCCTCGCCCAGCCCCGGGGATGCTTTTCCCAGGTACCTCCTCAATGCTTCGGGGGGAACCTTGTAGCGCTTTGTAGGAGCCCGGTTGGGCGTTTACAAGGCTCAGACCCGGGATTTGGGCTGTGGCTGGGGAGGGGTCCCCGCTACCCTCTTCCCCTGGGCACCCCGACCCATCCCTGGGGGAGCCCGGGGGGGTTTGGAAGGCGGCGGGTCCCTTTTCCGAGACCTCTCCTGCCGCCCGCAGAGGTGCAGAAGTTGTCGAGCCTGGTGCTGCCGTCGGAAGTGATCATCGCCCAGAGCTCCATCCCCGGAGAAGGGCTCGGCATCTTCTCCAAGACCTGGATCAAAGCCGGCACCGAGATGGGACCGTTCACGGGCAGGGTGATCTCGCCGGAGCATGTGGACCTGTGCAAGAACAACAACCTCATGTGGGAGGTAACGACAACTCCCCCTCCCTCCTGCACCCCCAGTCCCGGCTGGCTCGGGGAGAGGTGGGGATGGGGTGCTGGGCTCCGGGGGCTTTGTCCTGTGCTTGTCAGACACCCGCCCCGTGCCTCAGTTTCCCCGTCCAACGCAAAGATCTGGCGAACACCAGGGCAGGTGGGTTTAGGAGGCTTTTGGGACTTCTTCAGCCTTTGGGGTGCAGCCAGCTCTCGGAGGAGCCCCAAAATGCTCTGGCTTGTGTCGCACGCAGCACGATCACACCCTACCCTGCCCTGCCCGGCGGGTGAAACCAGTTCTGCCCAGTCACCTGCTTTCTCTCAGCCCCGGCGCGATTAATCCCGAGCGAAGCCGTGGGGTTTGGGGGATCTGAGCCGCCAGGGCAATGCCCAGCGAGTAGAGGGGAGTTTCTTCATTATTCTTATTATTTATGGTTGCTTCACTGAGTGTCAGACTTGCCGGTTTTACGTATTATTTATTATTATTTTAATGTTATGCCTAATAAAAACTTGCCTCACCTTTCCTGCCACCCTGCAAAGCATCTTCCCACCGAGGACCAGGGCTGGTGGGCACCTTCCCTTTCCACCCAGCGATGCCCCCGCTCTGCGGGCAGCTGCAGGATGCTGAGTAGCCCCTTTGGGGCTGAGCTGTTGGTGGGGCTCTGCCGAGAAGGGGGCTGGAGGCAGCGAGCTGCGATATCTGGCTGGGCGCGGGCCAGCGGGGCCAGGCGTGTCTGCCCAGCGAGAGCAGGGCACCCTTCTCCAGCCCCACTGCGGATGCGTGCTCCAGCACCACGAGCAGGAAGGATTTGAGCATCTCCTGGCTGCTGGCAGGGTCTCAGCCCCAAAGCTGTCCTGGCTTTGAGCTTGTCCCCATCCAGGGGCTTTATTCCAGAGGCAGGAGGGGCTCGGTCCATCGCGGGCAGCGTCGCTACCAACCGCTCTCTGCCCCCTCCCAGGTCTTCAACGAGGACGGCACCGTGCGCTATTTCATCGACGCCAGCCAGGAGGATCACCGCAGCTGGATGACCTACATCAAATGTGCGCGGAATGAGCAGGAGCAGAACCTGGAGGTGGTTCAGATCGGGAACAGCATCTTCTACAAGGCCATCGAGGTAAGCGGGGCCAGGAGGGAGCCAGGCAGCTGCAGGAGGGGAGCAGGGCGCTAGGACACCCCACAGACCCTCCCTTGCTCTTCGGGCTGTTGCTGGGGTGTCTGTGGGAGCACAGGGGGACTTTGCCGTCGCTGGCACCCAGTCCAGCTGGGGCAGGTAGGCACCATGGGGAATGGCCATTGCATGGGCTTCAGGGAGCAGCGAGTGGCCCTTCTCGTCTCTGTCCCCTTTGGTGGGCTCAAGGAATGAGCTGTGCTGAGCAGAGGGAGAGCAAACGCTGCCCGAGCTTGTTTTGGGGTGTAAAGCATGAAAAGAGCTGTGATTCTGGTCCAGCTGATGCTTTAGGCAGGAGCAGGGTTTTGAGGCACTCTTGAAAAATGGGATTTTGTGCAGATTTTTGTGTAGCGGGGAAAGTTTGGGGGGGTTTCTGTGAAACCCTGGTGCTGAATGCAGGCTGTGCACAGCTTCCGCCCAGGGGGCACAAGCAGCTCAGGTTGTAAAAGCAGCATGAGAGGAGGATCGGGGCTGCAGAGCAGGCAGAGCACGACGCTGGCTGTGGGAAGGGACTCATCCTGCCCAGCTCATCCATGTATTCCCGTATGGAACGCTGGTGGATGCTGGCCCCATGGGGGAGCAGGGGCAGGCTCTGGATCCCAGGCATGTCCCAGGGCACAGGCTGCTGTGCTGCAGGGTGAAGGCTGCAGGTAACCCCATCCCACAGCTGCCCGCAGGAGACACTGGGATGGTCACTGGTGCCCAGCTCCCTGGCAGGGTTGGTGCTACAAGTGCACAAGTCACGCAGGACCAGTGGCGTGACTGCGCAGACCAGCCCTGCTCATGTTCAGTGTCCCCCTCACGGATGCTGTGGCAGGTGGAGGAAGGTGGTGGCTTGGGGTGGTGTCCCTGCGCAGCTGCTTCAGCTTAGAGTCGTGTGAGGAAACATCTCCCATTCCATTTCACCCCAGCACAGCGGGACAGCCCCTCTCCAGTATCAGGACCAGTGTCTCACTCAGGAGCTTGGGCTCCCGCAGTGCTCGCAGCTGGCAGAGGGTCTTAGCTGGGAAGGAGAACAAGCATCGGCTGGTTCCGTGGGTAAAGGTGGCTCCTGGAGCTATCGGGACTTGTGCGCTGGCTGCCAGAGGAGCAGATGCTCAAATGCTCCATGACGCAGGACCACGGCTCAATCCTGCTTTGAGCCAGCATCAGGGCTGGGGTTGGGATTGCTGCAGTGGGTCGGGAAAGGCAGATGGGTGGGTAAGAAGAGAACAGGTATTTTCTTCTGCTGTAGGAGAGTTCCATGTGCCTCTTGGGGCTCTGCTGCCTTTCCCCGTGCAGCACCGTGAGCTCTAAGTGCTTCTGCACCGCTCTCCCCACCCTGGACGCCCCTCCGTAGGCTTCAGCTGTTCCCAGCTATAAGACCTGATATTCCTGAGGGCAGCCGTGTCCATTGTGACAGCAGCTTAATTACTTTTTATTACTGTTCTTAAATTAAGCAAAAAAAAAGAGAGTACACTAAACCCAGGCAGCCACGGGGTAACTGGGAATATAGTTGGTGTTTTTTCACACCTCGTGTGCGCGTGGCTACTGGGGCAGGTGAGCCGGTATTTGAGGAGGGCTGTGGAGATGCCCTGTACAGTCACGATCAGTTTGCAGGCTCACTCCTGGGGCTGAAGCAGTGAGCGCCAGAGCAGGATGAGTGGGAATTAATCCCACAGCACAAGCAGCGAAGTTGAAATGTTGAGAGTGTGGAACCCTGAGCGATGAGGAAGGGAACGTGGGGATGAAGGGTGCCTGCTGTCACGCTGCGGTGTGCTCCCCAGGCATGGCAGGCACCTGGCGAAGCTCCTGCTGCTGCCAGGTCAGAGTGGGTCTCTCCACGCTGGGAGAGGAGAAGGGGCCAGGGTTTGCTGTGTGAGGAAGGGAAACAGGGAGTGTGTGAGGAGCTGGGTCATAACCAGGCACGATAGGTCGAGGATCTGCGTTGTTGTGGGCTCCCTGTCCCCACACACCTACGGGCGCATCTGCACGAACACACACACGCATCCAAAACCCACCGCACGATCAAACTCATTGGGGTTTGTGCGCCCAGCAAGAAAAGCGAAAGCAGGAGAGGATTTTCCTTTTGTGGCACTCTCTGCTTGTTAATCCCCTAGCATGGAGTCACAAATACAGCATCTCAGAGCTGAGCGAGCTTCCCCCCTTGTCACCCACCGCTCCTGCCTCGGTGCCTCCCTTACCCCAAATCCCGGACTAAAAGTGCAGCGTCGGCCCGAGCCCAGCTGGAACAGCTCAGGCTCGGGCAGGATACGCAAACACAGATCTGAATTTAGCCGTGCCCTCTTGCAGCAGCGTGTGTGTGTGCGTGGGCACTGCACCCTCCATCCCTTGTCAGCTCTGGGGGGTGCACATTCTCCTGCCCCATGCCCGTTGCATTCACTTCTCCATCAGGCACCACGACCGGCACCCGCCTCTGCCGCGCCATGACTCAGTGCAATATCCCTCTGGATGCCTTTCTCACGATGCCTTTCTCACCCGTGCACCACAAAATCGGATTTATTTGGTGCCTTTTTCACTTTCTGCCTTTAATATTTTCATGCCTTTTTGCCTGCTCCTGCTCTTACTTGTTAGTCTGTTTTTCCCATCCTCTTCCTCAGCAATTCCAAGTTGCTGCTGCTGGAAAAATCAAGTGAGGGCAGCGAGTTTTGAGCTTTGATCTAGAGGCCAAGAGGTTCCTGGGGAGCGATTTAAATTGCTGTGGGGTGTATGTACGTGAGTGCTCACCCGCTGCTGGCATAGGTGCACCAGCTCCAGCAGAATGAACCGTGCACACACACACATGGATAGAGGCGTGCAACCTGTTCTGTCCTTTGATATTTTATTCTATTTGCTTCTATTAAAATAGCTCGTTTTCTGTTAAGAGATTCCGTGACATTTTGGGGTGCAAAAATGCTAGCTTTCCCTGCCTCCTGAATTCCTGCTCTGCAGCCCCAGGGAGGTCTTCATGCAGACGGACACTTAAAAACACAAAGTCCAACCTTCTCCTGCTTTCAGGTGCTTAAAATTAGGCACCTTTTTGGTGCTCAGATGATTTAACTGACGATCTGTGTTTCACGTGGGTGATGCTTGTCTTGGACTTCTCTGTGCACGGCAAAGCGTCCTCTGAAACGAGGGGCTTTCACATTTCTGAATTAGGCTCTTAATATGAGGGGCCCACAGAGGTAAAACCTGTGCAATTTTTTTATCCAGTGCTGATGTTAGCATTGCTGGAGCCAGTGTGAGAGTCTCCGTCTTCCCAGCCTCAGCTGCTGCACAGGGGGAAGCTGGAACGGCGCTTCCTGGCTGCTCGCTCCAGCAGCCCTGGCAGCGCAGGAAAGTAACGGGAACAACAAGGGCAAATGAAGTGCCATTGATTCAGGAAAATGGGAGCGTGGATGATGCAGAAGTCCTTCCCTGGCCCTATAGATCTCCTTGGGCTGTTGAAGGCACTGCGGCTTTGCTGTGGGATGTAGGCAGCACCTTGCACTCGAGCCACGTTCTCCTACAGATACCCCTGAGCTCTCTGATTCCCGGGCTAGGAACCCTTTGCTGGTGCATCTGCATTTCCAGCAGCTGAAATAAGCTTTATTGAGAGGTGTTGGGTGGGAGATGGTGCCTGTGCCCTGCAGCAGGAGGGTGTCCATGGCTCTGTCCAGAGCCAGAACACTCTGCAGGAGCACCAAGATGGGGTTCTGTGTCATGCCTCTCTGTCTTGGTCTCCGTCGCTGGTAGCTCACTGCACTTCGTGGATCCACAACTAGCTTATTTCTTGGTGTCCCGCTGTGTCCTCATCTCCATGAGCTGCAGGGATCTCTGGGTCCCTCACTCCAGAGACCCCAGCTCTGTCCGTGTGCTCTGTAGCTCCTCATTTACCTATTATGTTGCTTGTGGCCCAGCCTGGGGGAGACCCCAGTGCAGGTTTGTGCTGTTGGTACTGAGCTGCGCTGTCATTGCCAGTGCTGCGGCCTGGGCTGTGCCTGCCTGGGGGTGCTGGGGACCACTGGCAGGTCCCGGGTGGCAGCAAAGTCTTGCAGGAGATGGGATATGGCCAGGGCAGGTCCGAAGTGATCAGCTGAGGATGCACGGGAGCTGTTTATCACCCCTCCTGACATCCCCATCTGTGTTTCTTGTTCTAGATGATTCCTCCGGACCAAGAGCTGCTGGTCTGGTACGGGAACTCCCACAACACCTTCCTGGGCATCCCAGGTGTGCCGGGGCTGGAAGAGGAGCAGAAGAAGAACAAACATGGTAGGTAACATCGGAAACAGCCACGGATGCAGCATCTCTGCTTGTTCTCCCTTCACTCTGTCCCCAGCTCCGAGGCCAAGGGGTAGGGATGGGGCAGGGACATCCCAGGGGGTAAGGCACCTCTCTGGGGACGAAAAAAAAGACTACGAGACAGATCTATAGAGCTTGAGCAGGTCCCCAGTAATTTGGAGGTCTTCTCCAGGCCGGTTTGGCCACGGCTATTACTGGTGCGGTGGCCAGCGGCAGGAGCCTGCTTTGGGAGGAGCAGGGCAGGCGTGCGAGTGGGAGGAATGCAGCCCTGACGCGCTGCAAACGCCAAGTGGATGCAGCTGCCTGCGTCCCTACTCGGCATTTAACAGATTTTCCCTCAAATCCCCATTGCAGGAGGCTTTTCTCTCCCTGCGCTTTTGCTCTCTGCTCATCTCAGTGGTTCCCTGAGGTTTGCCTCCGTGGGCTAGCAGCAAAGCTCTTGGGCAGTTTTGGGGATGCTGCGTTCAGAGCCAGACCCCGTCTGTGCTCCCGCTGCCCGCTCTGAGCGAGCTGGGGCAGACCCCAGCAGCACAGGGGGAGAACTGGGACCAGTGCAGGGCCTGGGCTGAGTTATTGTGGGTTGGGGGCTCCTGCGCTTGCCCCCTCCAGCTCTGCTGGCTGCCCGGGGAAGGGAAACCCACTTTTTGTGCCCTTCTGCAGTGTAGAAAGGTTGGCTTGAGTTCTGCCCCTCAGCTAAATTTGGATGAGCCCGTTCCCAGCTCTGGCCCCATCCCAAGGCCCTAAGTGCCAGCTTGTGACACTGGGGGGGTGGGTCTCCACTTTTGGGCACCCTCCATGGGCAGGGAGCCAGCGAGGGGGCACGGGGCGGTTATTTAGGGCAGCCAGCGACTTGGAGAGGGGGTGAGCTGCTGTGCTGGAAGGGGCAGCGCCTGACTGTCATCCCCTGTTGTCCCCAGAGGACTTCCACGCGGTGGAGCCGGGGGCCAGCACGACGGGCCGCATGCGCTGCGTCATCTGCCACCGGGGCTTCAACTCCCGCAGCAACCTGCGCTCCCACATGCGCATCCACACGCTGGACAAGCCCTTCGTGTGCCGCTTCTGCAACCGCCGCTTCAGCCAGTCCTCCACCCTCCGCAACCACGTCCGCTTGCACACCGGCGAGCGCCCCTACAAGTGCCAGGTTTGCCAAAGTGCCTACTCGCAGCTCGCCGGGCTGCGGGCGCACCAGAAAAGCGCCCGGCACCGGCCCCCCAACGCCTCCCTGCAGGCTCACTCGCCGGCGCTGCCCGTGCCTCATCCTGCCTCCCTGGCTCATCACATCCCCACCATGGTGCTGTGAAGCCCCGGCGCGGCTCTCGGATAGCAAGGACTGGCGCTGAGGCACGGCGATGAACTCGGGGGGTGCTGGCCCTCGGTGGTGTGCGTTGAAAACTGGGGTGCTGGTTTATTTTTGGAGCGTCGCTGTTCGCACGGGGTTTGGAGGCTGTTGGTGAGCGAGGGCTCTGGAAGCTGCTGCTGCAGCCGCACCGGGCAGGATGGGCACCGGGGGAGTCGGCAGGGGGCAAGAGATGAAGTGGGATGTGCTGCGTGGATTTGCTGGTGTGCTGGGGGAGGGCTAAAAGCTGGGCCTGGATGAGTCACGCCTGGTTTTACAGATAATCTGATGGAGAGAAAGATCGTTCTTATCCCTCCTTGTCGGCTTCAGTGAGTGTCCAGCAGACACAAGCCCCATGGAAAGGCCAGCACAGCCCCGCTGTGGCCACCCCATTCACGCTTTGGTCCCGCTGGCTCTTTCCAAAGGACGCACTTGCCTCCTCGGGAGCCCTGATTTAGTAAATAGTCGCATTCTCCCCCACTCCAAATCCTCCCACCTGCTCTCCTCCAGCCCAAGCTGCGCGTTGGGGTTGGCCCGATACCTCCGAGCAAGGGGACGGGACACTGGGACACCCCCAGGATGATGTGCCAGCTGGAGATGCCCATCCACAGGCAGGTTTTGCAGTGGACGCTGTGCTCTGCTGGGTTGTGCCTGTTCCAGCCCCAGAAGCACCGCTCCCCAGTGCTCCCAGTAGCCGTGAGGGAACATTCCGGTTGTTACTGCCCTCTGGGGACAGAGAACACCCATCCCTGGGCCAGCTCTGTCCCCAAGGACAACTCTAAGCGCCCTCTGGAGTCCTGCCACACGCGGCTGTGTATCATAAAACTGAAAAAAGAAGGTATTCTAATATTAATTATAAGTCTAAACTGTATAAAGTTCTCGCAAACTGTGTTTTACTTCCAGACAAAAAGAAAAAAAAAAGAAAAAAAAGAAAAAACCCAACCAACCGTCACTTTAACTTTGTAAATATTTATGTAAACATTATTTACAGAACTTTGATATTATATATTATTTGACTGTATATGTACACAGTGTAAATACATTTGTACCTCTCTCTTGTATTCTAAATAAAAATGACTCGGAGCATTTATCATTTAGAAGACGAACGGTATGGAGAGCTTAATTTTGCCGATGTAGTGCTTGGGGTGGGTGAATGTTTAAACGTGCACAAGGCGAATGAGTAGATGTAGCATCATCTGTTGGACCAAATAGTGCAGCTGGGAAGAAGAAAGATCAGCTTTGGGGAAAACAAACCCTTTTACAGGTCTGAAAGAGAAGGGGCGAGAGCAGGAGGGGGTGGTGTGATTTGGACAGGTACCTCCCCGTGTTCAGTCTCTATTTGAAGCACCAGCCTTTGATATCCTTTGACCTCTTCCATGAAATAACGGTCATATTTCAATTGTCATGGGCTACGGGTGCAAGACTTGCTTGAAAGAAGAATGTTTGATTCCGGCCCGGAGGAAGCAAAGCTTTGCCGGAGGTCATCATTGGCTTCTTTTTTCCTTGGCATTTTTCTCAGCAGCACCGAGAGTCTCGCTGCTGTTCGAAATAAATGAATAGAACTTCTACACGTTATTTACTGTTGTAACAGCTTTGTCAGGGAAGGGGTGAATGCCTCGCTCTTTGGCTCAAGCCCAGCCTGAGCGCTGTCCTGGCATCTGCCTACGTTGCCCAGCCACAGGAACTGCAGCCAGCACCGGCTGACATCCCTGGCCTTCATATTGGGGGAGGATTAGAATCATAGAACCAGAATATTGTGGTGGAAAAGAGCTTTTAGACCATCGAGTCCACCCATTCCCCCCGCGCTGCCAGGGCACCACTACCCCATGCCCCTCAGCACATTTCCACGGCTTGGAAACCCCTGCAGGAATCAGGGGGACTCCACCCCTGCCCTGGACAGCCTGGGACAGGCCTGGGGAACCCCTGTGGGGCAGAAATTGTTCCTCAGCTTCAACCTAAACCTCCCCTGGTGCAACTTGAGGCCGGTTCTTCTTGTTCTGGTGCTTGTTCCTTGGGAGCAGAGCCTGACCCCCCCTGGCTCCAAGCTCCTGTCAGGGAGTTGTGTCTCCCCTGAGCCTCCTTTGCTTCAGGCTCAACACCCCCAGGTCCTCACCAGACTTGTGCTCTAGACAAAGAGCACAACCTCCCTTCAGGGCAGGTTTAGGTTGGATATTCGGAAGCATTTCCTCACAGAAAGGAGGATAAAACACTGGAATGGGCTGCCCAGGGAGGTGGTGGAGTCACCGTCCCTGGAGGTGTTTAAGAAAAGACTGGATGCCGCACTTAGTGGCAGGGTTTAGCTAATGAGTGGTGTCAGGTCATAGGCTGGACCCGATGATCTCAGAGGTCTTTTCCAGCCTCAAGTAACTCTGTGATTCTGCGACCCTTCCCCAGCTCCTGACACTCTCCCGCCTGTCCCTGAAGGGAACAGGCTCTGCCCTCACTAAATATGGCCGCTCTCTCCCTTGGTTCCCAGCGCAGCGAAGCCCGCCACTCCCTTTACTGCCAGCAACCAAAATGACCGCACCCCCCCACCCCCTTCACTGCCGCCCTCACTCAAGATGGCGGCAGCGCCACCGGCT
>WEIS01079835.1:21813-33766 GCA_013389965.1 Todus mexicanus
GGCTCCTCCCCGGGCCGGGCCGGGCTGGTCTGGGCGCCGCTCCCGCTGCCACCGGGGCCTCCCCCGCGGGGATGCGGCTGGGCCGGTCACCCCCGCTCGGGCTCTGCACCCCCCGGCCTCCCGGAGCTCGTCCCCGGCCTGGCAGCCCGGCAGCCGGCTGGGTCTGAGGCGGGCAGCAGGCCGGGAGGGCGACCACCTGCACCAGCCTCGTCGCTTCGACGCCGCCATGGTCCCTTGGCCCGCTCGGTGCGGAGGTCGCAGAGGTGCTGGAGGCCCAAGGTTGGGGGTGGAAGAAGGTGAAGCGTCGTGAGGACCCCCCCTCAGCCCTGTTCGCCTCGCCCCGAGGAGCGTGTGGAACCCGGNGGGCAGGGATCGGGATAAGGCAAGGGGATCAGGCAGAGGAATCAGGTAGGGGGATCGGGCAGAGGGATCAAGTACAGGAACCGGGCAGGGGCTCGAGCAGAGGGCTCGGTCAGAGGGCTCGGGCAGGGGCTCGAGCAGAGGCTCGGTTAGAGGGCTCGGGCACGGGATCGAGCAGAGGGATCGAGCAGAGGCCGCTCCGGGCCGTGCGGAGCCGGCGGAGGCGGGGGCGAAGGAGGAGGGGNCCGCTCGGTGCGGAGGTGCTGGAGGCCCAAGGTTGGCGGTGGAAGAAGGTGAAGCGTCGTGAGGAACCCCCCTCAACCCTGTTCGCCTCGCCCCGAGGAGCGTGTGGAACCCGGCAGACCCCGGCGTGGGTTCGGCGTGCTTTCGTCCCGCGAGACGTCGGCGGTACTTGAAGCCAAACACGCGTCGCTTTGGCCTTCGCGAAGCCAATGCTATGCAAAAGAAAAGGAGAAGGAAAAAAAAGAAACCTTGACACTGGTTGCGGTGGGAATGGCTGTTTCCTGCCCTGGGTGAGCTTGTGCGTGGTTTCTTGCTTGTGAGATGGACTAATTCTCCTTTACCTGGTGAGAGGACGTGCTACACGTGATAACCTGAAACTTTGGTAACGCTTTGTCGTTGCTAAGCAGTTGCAACTTTTACTCGTCTTTAGGGTTATTTTTCTTTTGCATAAAGTCACCGAACGAGCCTTGTTGCCTTCTTCAAAAGCTTTGGAGGAATCTGCGCTTGTCTTAATTCTTCGCCTCAAGTGACTTTTATCACGCAGCGAGGAGCAACCAACGCACTGACCTGAAATACGTTCTCCTTCAAAGCTCCTTCCCAACCTGGAAGATCAGGGATCACAGACTTCTTTAGAAACTTCTTGTCCTGGGAAAGGCTGCCCATTAGTTACTTTATGGGGCAGCAGCCTGGAAAAGTTCTTGGGGACCAAAGGAGGCCAAGTCTGCCTGCCCTGCACTTTATCAAAGGAGCAGGGAAGAAGGAGTCATCGAGGCATGGGGGCCCGCACTGCAACGTCTTCGTCGAACATGGTAAGAAGCTTCTGTTGGTGTTTCTTCTGGCTTAACTTTGATTTGCTGAGCTGGGTGCAGTGTGGATTTATTCAAAGGCCAGGTGCAGGTACAGAGATACTTGATGAAAGTCTTTTGTTTTCTTTCCCTTGCGTCTTAATGCAAATCTTCTGTGATTGTTTATTAAGAAAACCCTTAACTTGTGTTGGATTGCTTGAAACCTGGGCAGAGGTTGTTGTACAACTAGATGTGAAATACAAGGAAGTAACTTTTTAACACTGTACAGAAAGTTTCTCATTTTCTGCCTTAGATGTGCTCTGGTTTAAAGGCTGGGAACGTGTCTTATCCTTTTGGAGTTGTCTGTTTTGTAGGTACAGACTAACCCCAGCTGATGGTGGTCTTTAATTATCGCTACGAAAGGGACTCTACTACTTGTGGGGGGGAAAAAAAGAATTATTTTGGAAAGTTTGTGGATACGGCAGCTGTGAAAGCTGTTTGGAATAAACCAGCTCGTTAATTTGCTTAGTGCATTTACAGCTGTTTTGATTAGTTGTTTCTCGTAGCTGGTTAAACCTTCATCACATGCTGGGATGGATTTAAATGCTAGAGGCTAAAAGTAGCCAAGTTTGGGGTGCAGCTGCCCTGTCACTTGCTGATCTTCCGCAAATTAGGAGGGGACTGAGAAGCTCAGGAAAGAAGCTGGATAAAAAGCTCAGTAGGACTCAGAGGTAGGTTTAGTGGTTGTTCCAAATGTTGTTTTTTCATTCTTTAGGGGGAAAAAAAAAAACGACCAAAGAAATTGTGAGGTGGAGGCATCTCTAGAAAAGTGAGGCGTAGAAATGCATTGTTTCACTGAAACTTTATGGGAGTAATCCTTGCTTTCGCAAAAGGCTTTTTTAATTCTAATACTCTTTGAGAAGTCGCTGCTGGCTACTGGGGAATGAGATTTGACAAAGCTCCTTTGACAGTTTTTTCCTCCTGAGGAAGTTTATCTGTNAAAAAAAAAGCGACCAAAGAAATTGTGAGGTGGAGGCATCTCTAGAAAAGTGAGGCGTAGAAATGCATTGTTTCACTGAAACTTTATGGAGTAATCCTTGCTTTTGCAAAAGGCTTTTTTAATTCTAATACTCTTTGAGAAGTCGCTGCTGGCTACTGGGGAATGAGATTTGACAAAGCTCCTTTGACAGTTTTTTCCTCCTGAGGAAGTTTATCTGTGAGCAGAACTTGTATAATCTTTGTGTAACTACAAACTGAAATATTTGCTGTGTCTGAGAACATGCAGTTAGTGGGAAAGTTTTGATTCAGTTTCTCTTTAGCTGAGCTTTGCTTCCCAGCGTTTTCTCATTCTGTGTTCCCTAAGAAGGGCCCGAGAAATCCTGTGTTCAGCAAGGACACAGAGATCCCGTGGGTGTACGACTGGTTTGAAATCCTGTGTTTATGTTACTTCTTTTCATGTCGCAGACAGGATTTTTGCGCTGAGGAAGCTGAAGGTAATTTAAGGTAGGTTAGAGAATGTAAGGACTGACTTGGCCCTCTGATGATAAACCTGCTGCTGGATTTTTCCAAGTCCTGCTTTCAGTCCTGTGATACACCCGCTTCTCTGCCCCCGCTTTGGTTACTGGTTTTACGACTTCCGACAGATTTTCAAGGTCAGCTGAGACGCAGCGAGAGCGCGAACTGTGAGCAGTACAATATCCAAACTACCTTTGGTGTTTCGATGTAGCAGAAGAGCCAGAAAAGCTCCTTTTTGATCACCTAACAGGACTAGGCAGATGGTAACTTCTTGCCAGCCTGACCTGAGGTCAGAAGATCCGAGCACGTTTGAGAAGAAAAATAGTGTCTATAACGTCCATATGCCATATGTCCACGAGAGACCTCGGTGTCTTGATTTAGAAAAGAATAAACTTGAAAGGGGACATCAAGGCCAGGACATCTGTTAAGAGAACTGCAGAAGATCAGCCTCGCTTACCCACACGAGGAAAAGTTTTTTCCTTTGAGTGTATGAAATGGTTCTTCAAAGTAGAGGCAGAAGGCCACCGTTGGTTGTTGTTCAGCTGTGTTTTGAGTTTGGGCTGCTCCTGTCTCGAAACACGCTATCTTAAGATAGCTGGGAAAATACAGAGGGAACCAAGTTCCTTTTAGCGAGTACTTAATTTCCCTCTATTTAGTTTTTTTTTAATTGATAATTTTTGTCTTTGAAATCCATAGTCTGACACACTAACAGGCAGAGCAGAATTTAATGTTTTCATGGTGCCATGGGCTGTGCTTCATAAAAAGAGACTGGCGTTTTTTCAGGACTTAAATTTTTGCATGTTTGTCTTTCAGTGCTTTCATTACAAAGTTCTTTCTAAATGCCAAACGCTGTCTCTGGTTTCTCTGTCACACTGTGGGAACTCATTTGTCCCAGGAAAATCGTACTGCTTGCTTTACATAATGAAAATGCTCAAGGAGAAATTCCAGGGTGGGCTGCTTAAAGCAAACCCCTAGAGGTAGTCGAACTCTTAAAGGTACTTGTTTTAATATAAAAGAATTTCGATGATACGATAAACCAAAAAAAATGCAGAGTTTGTAGTAGCGTGGCTGTCCTGTTATGGTTGTGGTTTTGCAAAGCTGTTTCATGACCCTGTTTGAGTGGGACCGCTACCTGCTAAGACTTACTGAGGCTCATTCAGCAGTGACTTCCAGAGCACTGAAGGTCTTAATTGCTTCAGTGGTATTGAATCCTAGCTGAAAGGGTTAGTGAATATTACCAGATACTAAGAGCGAAAGGCAAAGTAACTTTCAGGGAAGTAATTCAGTTTCTCAGTAGTCGCACTCTCCATAGCACTCAAAGCATCGAGAGGCTTCTGAAAGGCAAGGAGGCAACTGGCCAGAAATCAGCTCTGCTGGCGGGCAAATGTTCTGTGAGAATAATGCAGAAAGGCTCTAAATTTTGTCCGGAGTTGACAATGGAGGAATGCTTGAAGGGGGGAAAAATAATCTATGGGCAAGTTTGGGGTTTCTTTCTTTATATTGCTGCTTTCTGCGCTACGGGTGCTTTACAAGCTGGAGTTCGTGCTGGTGTGGTTACCCTGGGCAGCAGGGCAGCCTTGGCCGGGATTGTACAGGTTTCTTCTTGACGCCAATTACTCCATCTCTTAGATTATTTGCAGGCTTGAAATGGAGAGAAAGCGTAAAGGCAGCGTTTGCCTTTTCTCCTGTGCTTTTCTCGGCTGAGAAAGGAGTCTGTAGTCACTGCTTTTTGGGGACACCCAGCAGAGAGAAAAGCTGGGCTCAGTAGCCAGTGATTGGAAGGACTCTTACACGAGCGAGCAAACTCTGAAACCCATTGAATCTTGTGCCTTTCCAGAACATTAATCTCAGCAAAACTCAAACTGCTGTGGGAGTACACCTTTCTTTGCAGGGCTCAGCTCTAATCCTGGAGCTGGCAGCAGTTAACTGGAGACACCACAGTGTCTTGAACTGTCGTGGGTAGGTGTTGCCGTGCTGAATGATGAGCAGGTTCCCTGAAGCATCTTGGTAGAATGGAATCTCCAAGGAAAAGCAGCACCCTTACAAGCGTGCTGAAAGTTTTGGTGCTTTAATTAGGAAGTAATTGCGCAAAACAGATCCATAGCCTTAGCTTGCCACAGCTGCCAGCTGGAGATGTGCCCTGTGAAACTCACTGTTAGGAGAAAACAATTAAAAGTATCTTTTCCTAGATTATTAATTAAAAATTGATTTTGAAGAGTCTTTAGATTCAATAATCTGTCTTGTTTTCTGCCGTTAAATGTCATGCCTCAGTTGTTTGGATTGTGAAAATGAGTATATTTATAATTGGTTCCTTTCTCAGGACTTAGTGATTGACCAGCATCTATGAGTATATAACAGAACACGTACTGTTATAATTAAATTGGTGTTTATTGTTTTTATAAAATGCTGATTGTTTTCATACCGTGTAGAAAAATGCTTAAATCCAAGATGTTTTTGCTGTGAGTAAAATGTTAGTAACTGCACGGCTTTGGAATACACTCTTATCAGCTGGGATGGTCCAGAGCAGGTTGTGATCAAGCAATAACATACGATTTTGTACTCATTATCCTTTATCCTACAGGTGAGCTGAGTATATCTTCTTTATGTGCAATACACATTGATTAGATGGCCAATTGCCCGTACGTGGAAATGATTTAAATGAGATTCTTTCCGTACCAGAGCTCTGTTTCTTTAAACCCATGGAGTTACAGCCCCTGCATTTATCACTTGCCATTGTTCCTCAGGGCGTTTTTATACTCTGTCTTTGCTTCACCAACTGCAAAACCTGAGTCCAGAAAGGATCTACTTTGCTGCTCCTGATTCCTCTTTAGACCATTTACCTGAAATTGTATCGTTAGCATCGGCCTAATCAGAGTCTGTTATTTAGAGCCTGTCTTCAGTATCTCAGGTCTGCGTTCTGAACTCGCAAAACTTTTTGTTGTTAGGCTGGAGCTTTGGCAGCTCCCAAACTTTCATTTCCGTCTCTGTTAGGAGAGACTTATCCCCAGCTTTTGAGATGACTGCCTATGGATCCAACTTGCATGTGCTTCAGCATTAGTCTGGTTAATGCTGACATCTGCTGCCCACCAAACGCAGATTTGTTTACTGCCTCTGACTATATCCCTTTCCATCATACAAAGCTCTTGCTGTATTTTTTCCTGCGCCAATTATCAAATACCAGTCGGTTTGCTACGCTCCTCCACAAAAGTTGATTGAAGGTTGGAATATCTTAGGATAGAGACCTAAGACTTGCTAAACTGCTTTTCCACACGCTGAGGTGGAAGATGATGATGATGGGGAAAGGCTAATCCTTTTCCTGGGCAAAAGCAGTTCTGGTTTGTGCACTGACTAATCTTTGATGACTTGCCATGTTTAAGCAGTTCATCTCCTTCGTGATGAATAGGTAGTGGTTGCTTGTACACCAGACTTTCATTAATAGATTGTGCTGGTTCTGCATTCTTATTTACAGATGTTAATAGGAAGTCTGTGTGAGAAGATCAGGACAGGGAGGTGGTAAAAAGCTGCAGGGTATTAGAATAGAAATCATTGCTTGTAAGTGATCATCTCATTCAGCACGCTTCAGCATTTACTGACAAACTTACAGGGGTTTAAATTGAAGAGTTTAAATCTTAAGCTTGAAAGTGAGGAGTTGACACAGTCCCATTGCTGAGAGCTGGGAATCCTGAGTTTCATCCCTGGTTCTCTCTGCGATGAGCTTTGTGGCACGTGGCAAATCATGAGGATGCGAAAAGGTGAAAATTGCCTTGGAAAGTCTTGTCCTGGTTTAGGGTGGGGACGCTGCTGGATTGTGTCTGGGAACAACAGGGTTGTGTTTCCAGCTGTGCTTGTGGGACCCCTTATAAAGCAATCAGGAAATAAAATGGGTGAGTATTGTCAGTCCTGGGCAGTTGTGCTGTGTTTACTCCTGTGGATGCAGCTCTAACCAGTGTCTTGACAAGGTGTCGGGTAAGGAATGCTGTCAACTAGTCCCAGGCAGGCCGAATGCATAGCTGCAGGAGCTAGTCCAGCTCTCAACGTCCAGCTCATACCAGTGGTATGTTCAGAGAAGGTTCATAGCCTGCAACCTTAACCCTTGGTCCCTGTTTGGAGTATTTTAGCATCCCCAGATTTCCCAGACCACCAGCGCACACGATCCACACCGTAAGGTTTAAAACACGTATTGATGCATTGCCGTGGTGCTGTGTGGGATGGACGTTCCGTATGTTATAGGTATCGTCTCTTGCAGCTGTATAAAATGCTCCGATTGATTCGTGCTCATGCAGACTGAAGGAAGCTTTTAAAATACTCCTGTCCTTATTGTTGCAGATGGACTTTGCTTTCCTTTTTTTTACTTCGGCAGGGGCAGGGGGGCTGCCTTTTGTCTGCAGTGTCTGCTGATAGCCATATAAAGAGCTCCAGTGTCTTCACCCAGCAGCCTTTTGTCATTTCAGCCGTGCTTGGGCCATTCTTGTGAGGAGAAGCGAGTCTCCTTAGAAAAAGGTCTGTTGTGAATCGCAGGAGGCAGTTCCTGTAGGAACACGCAGGGAGCAGTTTGGGCAGAAGCGAGAGGGGCTCTTGTTGTTTTGCTCTTGTTGATTCTTTTATCTTGCTCTATGCTGATTGAAGATCAATCTAAACGACCTGTAGAGGTTATTAATCTGCTTGGCAGAGTGTCCATTTTAGCAGTTTAAAGAGGAATCTTGTACAAAAAGAATAATGAAGATCCGGACAGTTTTAGTGAGTAAAGCTGCCTAAGGCAATGTCTTTCCTTAGTTCTTAACTTCGTCCTCTCTTGCTCAATTTCATCACAGTTCTGCACTGAGATATTAAGCACAACTTTTCGTGCAACAGTTGGAAGTTGCACCACCCTGATGCAAAATTTGGTATGAATCTGCTAAAATTGTGTTTTATGCTCTGGGAGGAGTCTCTTTCCACATGTCTCACTGTGATGATGGGGCAAGGGTGTCTTGAGGACCAGCTTGCTTTAGGTTTTGCCTAAAGTACTTTCTGAAGTCAGGCTTGCAGTTAGAATTGTTCTGGATTGGTTTTTTTCTCTATTCTCAGCATTTCTTCCTTGCTGTTACCCGTTAGGTTGTGAAAAGCATGAGCTTGCTTTTCTGCAGAGTGATTGCTGCTAATTTACATGGGCACGAGCGAAATCATCATTCTTTCATGAGTGAGGAGACTGCCTGATTTATGATGTGTCATCTCTGTGCTCTGTTTTTACCTAATGAATAGCACTTCAAAACAGATTATTAATCATTAAGACTTTGCTTTCATTGTGTGTATTAAAGAATCAATATTGCCAGACGTCGCCTGCCTTGAGAAGCTGCTTATCCATTAGCGCTGCTTTTTTAAGGAGTTCTGATGCATTTGTCTTTTAGACTGAGTTCAGTTCCTACCTTATTCCTACCGTATCAACTCAGAACTTCTCGTATGCCTTTCCAGGACGTGTATTCTGTGCAGGCTGCCCATCCGGTAAGCTCGTCCTTTGAAGTGCCATCTGATCAGTAGCAAATCCTGTCTGGTCCCAGTCTCTTCTTAAAGCTCATAAAATAGTAAAATGCCGAACCGTGTTCGGCTGTGGTTTGCTCTCCATGTTTGCACCAAAGAGGGAATGGTGGTCTCAGAAGCTGGCAATAATGTGTAATCAAGACAATATGGAATTACATGTTCTGTTAAATCACAGAATGTCAGGGGTTGGAAAGGACCTCGAAAGATCATCTAGTCCAACCCTCCTGCCAGAGCAGCATCACCTAGATGAGGTCACACAGGAACTCGTCCAGGCTGGTTTTGAAAGTCTCCAGAGAACTCCACAACTTCTCTGGGCAGCCCGGGCCAGTGTTCTGTGTCTGGGTTTGGGATGGCAAAGCTTGCTGAAGGACAGCATTCCCCATTTTCTGAACTGCAGTTTGTTCCCTGGCTGATGTCCATCACCGTTGGAAGTACAGAGTGACCTGGGCATGTTCCCTGGGTTTCCCGTCGCACTGACGCTCTCTAGAAGGAAATTTCACTTACTCTACACTTCCAGTATTTATCTACGCACGTCCACTCTATCAGGTTGCTGCAGTGAACCCAATGAACTGATCAGCTGCCCATCCGGACCTGGCTTTGTCACGACCTTTTTTCTTTTGATGTGTGTTCCCACAATAAATGGTGGTGTTTTTCCAGAGGCCGAGTACATGAATGGTAGTGGGATAAGGACGTGGGAACTTTACATAGGAGCTTGTTTGGGCTTTCAGGAAATGTTTGCTAGTTCATTCACGTTCGAGTTAATTTCAAACACCACTTTTTAGGTGCTGTCTCATTGAATGTCCCTGGCGAGAGGGTGTTCCCAAGTTCTCCCTTTTCTCCGTTTCTGATACAATCACAGTGAGCTACCAACAGGGCTGCTATGCGGTCAAGTCAACTGCTTTCCCTGGGATTTTTGTGATACCTTTAGAATAAACCTTGAGAAGATTAAACTGTCATTTGATGCACTGGCCACCAGGTGTCTTCTTTGAATCTTTTTAATAACTCGCTCTGGTCGAAGCAAACCCCCTGCAGTGGGAAGCGTCTTGGAAATGAGCAGAAGTTAATGGCAAGAACCAGGGTCAAAAGTGACAACCGTGAACTTCAGCAATAGTGGCTGTCAAGTCTTTTTAGTTACTTTTAGAGTATAATCTTTTTGAGCTTGCTTGTTGACGAAAAAGAGGTTGGTAGGTGATGTTTGCTTTTGTTGTTAATGGGAAAATCGTGCTCCCTCGTCTCAAGCTTCACTTCAGCCATTCTTTTTTTCCTTTCTAAAACAACAGAAATAGTTTTCAGTGCTGTATTCCTTTTCACTTACTGCTGTCCTCTGCATTTGATTTCCTTCCCCTACCTCTTTTGTTATGTAACGCTGACTTTTAAAAACCGTGTGCATCTGTAGATATCTATATTAAATTGTGTGGTCTTTTGCGTATAGAAATTGATTCTGGAAATCCTCTTGCAGCATTGTGTCCGGCATTTCATTTCTAAACGTGTGAGCTTTTGCTGGCGAGGGTGCTCGGGGAAGAATTGAAAACAATATTCAGCCTGTTACAGTTATTTACGCCATCGGTGTTGTCTGAATGTCAGAACTGCTACCACAAAGCTAATTGTGGAGTTAAACTTTTATGAAGTCATAACAATGCTAACAAAAGCCAAGCTGTAATCTGCTAATACTCTATTCTAGTCCAATCTCTTTTGGGTGGGAGAGTTTTAGAATAATGAAGAAGATTTAATGCATCCAGCAAAATAGTTTAAGCTATAAATATGTATGCTTGAATGAGTTTTTATTATTTTTATGAGGTCTAAGCTCTCTTCATATCCTCTGTAAATCTGACAACGCATAATGTTCGTTTAAAAGGTACATTCCAATTTAGGCAGAATTACTGGAAGAGCTATTAGAGCTATTGTTGTCTGGCTACACCTAATGTTTGCAAATAACTTGGGAAAGCTCAAGTGAGAAATGCTGAATTAATGCCAAACTAGTGTTTCTTCTTAAATATATTTAACTTGATGGATAAGAAGATCCATTTAAAATTCTCTGCAATCAAGACATTGTTTCTTTTAAGACTATTGATGGATTGCACGAAATGTGTTTGCTATATACGTTGTGGGTTGGTTTCCCCCCCCCCCCAAAATGTGCAGCTGTTTAATACAGAATAAATGTCCGTTACTGGAAATTAACTGGAGGGAAGACAAAGCTATTCCCATCATTTGATACTGTTGATGTTCCTATAGAAGCTGCAATTTCTTTGGCTTGTGTGGATTGTCTGTTCTGTCTAAATAGTGCCTCCCACACAGGGGTTCGGATGTCAGGGTGCTATCGTGTTTCAGGTATTAAGCAGTAATTATCATTACGAGGTGATCACACAAGACAGGGTAAGTGTTGCTCAACCCTTCACATTCCATATCATTAGTTAAAAAAAAAAACCTGTTGGGGAAACTTCAGTCTAATTAGAGCTCGCTGCAAGAATTGCTGGCGCTTTTTGCCTTGATCTTGCTATAGATTGGGTACACGATGAGGCTTGGGATGACGAGTACGATGCCAGATGCATCGTGTGTTCCGTAGTGCTCACTGAGTACAACTTACAGACATATTCTAGGTGCTCACTCACTGTGGAACTGGAGAGGGCCAAATCCCGAAGGTTCTTCCTGGTTAGCAAAGCACACAGAGCTAATAGCACGGCTTAAATAAGTAGGTAGGACTTTGAGCCAAGGAAAAGGATGAATTAGAACGATAAAGGCTGGATTTTTGGAGTAGCTTTAAATGCTAATAGAATCATTTTGGCTACTGCAGTTTTGCCCCTGCGAAGCAAAGGGACTGCACGACATTTTATTGAAGACCTGCCGCTGTGTTGATAAGCAGATCTCTCCTGAGAGTAACGGGAACTCTCCCTGAGCAGTGGCGTGGCTTTGGAGTCATGGGTAAAAACACGGGATTTGAAGAACATTAGATGAAAATAGTGATCAGTGCTGCATTTACTATCAAGTGAGGATTCAAAGAGGCGTGAAATGTTAATATGAAATATTTGCATTACGCTATTTGGAGTAAGAAACACAAATCCGGCGAGGTGGTTTTGTTCTGATTTGATAACTTGGGTTACTTCTCACCAGAAAATTGGATGTTGTAGTGTATTGGCCGTGCTGACATCATTTATTCCTGCAGAAGTACAGAGGCATTAAGAACACCAAGGTGAAAGACGCAGACACCAACAGGGCAGATTCTTTCCAGCTCGGCCGTCTCCATCGGCAGCGTTTCCAAATTAGGAAGCGGTGGGCTTCAGCTGGCCTTCAGAACCTGATGATCTGGAGCCCCTGGTATGAGACACGTTTCATGGCCACCAGATAGTCTTGAATCACCCGGTGCTGGGGGTGCCTCGTCACCCCGGTGTCGGTGAGTCACGGCAGCGATGGTGGGACGCTGTCTGCTGGTTGAGGAAGGGTGGATATTGCCGCTGAAACAGGGAGATTGCTGGTGAGCTGTATCTGAAACAGCTGTGCCATGTGGTATCTGAAGTGCTTGGCTGAGTTGAAGTATTTTT
>WEIS01079845.1:0-14461 GCA_013389965.1 Todus mexicanus
TTCATTTTTTTAGTAAAGCTGTCAAATTCACTTGTCAAATTCCATGTCCAATTCTCCCCAAGCACAATCAACCACTTCTTGTGATCTTTTTCCTAAAAAAGACAATTTCCCCCCCTCCCCCACCCTACTCCTTCATCACTGTGGAAAGGCTCTGACACCTACAAATCATCCTCTACCTTCCATCCATCCTCTGGCTAGATACTGGCTCTGGGGTTGTTCTCTTCTCTTTTATTTAATCAATCTTCTTTCTGGCAAGGGGATTTTGAAGAGAGAATGAACTATTCACTTCACAAAAATGAAACTGGTGCATCACAGAAGATAAATATTGGGAACTGGTTTATCTGGTCTGAAAGCATGTTCTGATTTTCTTCTCCCTCTGTTCCTGGTGAGCTGTCTTCACTGACGGTGCTCTGGGCTCTTCCCGTCTTAGTTGGGGCTTAGAAGTGCAGAAATTGAAAGGAAAAAAAAAAACCCCAGAAGAAAAACAAAAGAATGTTTTGAATGTCGAATGCGTTTGGTGTGGTGCCAGTTGGAGGTGCTGGGTGAAGGCATGCGATTAAGCACGCTGCCTCGCTCATCCCTGACCATATTGTTCCTAGTAAATCAGCTTTGCTTCTGGTGAGTGTCAGGTGAACTCAAAGCTTCTCTGTCTTTAGAAATGCCACAAAACCTTCTCATCTGATAAGGGTTTCTCTTGCTAACTGGAATAAAATTCATAGTATCAAGTCACTGGCATCAGCTCTTTACATTTTTACTTGTTAAGATGTGGAAATTTGAGGTTTGCTGGTGCATTAAAGGCTGTTTATCTGCCAGGAACATCCCTCCCAGCTGTGGATCCCAAACTAGGGGTCAGAACCCCAAGCAGGCTTGTGGCATTTCAAAATAGGCTTTCAAGCCCAAAGAAACTTAGCCATCTAGGTAGAACCTGCTGCTGCTCATCGGTGAAAGGATTTGAGAAGTGCAGTCACAAGAACATATTTTTCATGTTTTCTATCTTCTATTTTCTCCTGCATTTTCCTTTCGCTCTTCCCATGTGCTTATCCCTGTTTTCTCAGCATTAGTGCTAATAAATTAGATTATCACTTGCTATAGGCTCTTTCATCCTTCGGAGAGCTGCACTCGAAGTTGAAATGTAGGCCAAACAGAAGGCTTGTGATCTTTTTTAAGACAAAGGGAGGGGGAAATACTTTGGTTCTCGTTCTTCAGAAGATTTTTGTTTTAAAAACTCACAGGGTTATATGATATTTTCCCAATTTCTCCCATTTACGTGGGAACAGCAGCAGTCCAAGCATTAGTCTGAGAGCCAGCAGAAGATTTCTTAACACTTGTAATTCTGACCAAATGCAAAAAAATAGAGAAGTAAAAAAAAAAAAAGCTTTCCCCTTGTTTTTCTGGCTGGCTGCTGTTCGCAGCATTTATGAAGGGCAAAGAAGATGACAGAAAAACATCACCCTGTGATTGCTACCACCAAACATTCTCTCTCAGGGTTGGCTGCTTTCCTTCCCCATTTCTGGGCTCCCACCCCAGTGTATCAAAGATGCTTCCTGAGGTGCACTGGGCAAGCAAGCCCATTGCTGCCCAGATCAGCCCTGGGGAGATGGGGCTCATCAAGGCATTTTCTCACCAAACAGATGCTCAGGTCAATAAAAAAACCACTCTAGATTTGGTAACAGAGCTCCTACGAAAAGCCCAATTCACCAGCTATGCAGCTTTATCAAGTCGATGGGATACTCCGATCCCATCTGATAAGGTAAGAGCCTGTCCAAAACCAACACTGCCAGTTCCATGATCTCATCCACCCAATCAGGAGCAGTGCAAAGAAGTGAAAAATGAATATAAAAAGAAGGAGATATCCAGGAGACAGTGTGAATAAACCCTCAGCAATGCAGGACTCACCGGTAGCAATAATAAACCACAAAAACCCCAAAGCCCACCACTATGTGAGCACTGATTCTGCTTTTGCTCATATCAATGGGAATCTGGCAATGGGTTTTGATGGCAGGAAGGTTGGGCTCAGGATGGGAATATTTCTGACCTGAACTTTTCACCTTGCAAGAACCTCTTCACACTTTAAGAGAAAATGATGTTGCACAGATGGAGAGTTCACGTGACAACATCACC
The DNA here is from genome assembly GCA_013389965.1 of Todus mexicanus. NCBI lineage: Eukaryota > Metazoa > Chordata > Aves > Coraciiformes > Todidae > Todus > Todus mexicanus. The sequence continues at coordinate 2,122 of WEIS01079845.1, forward strand.
TGTGCCAAGGAGAGATGTCTGAGCATCGTAAGGCCCCTGTGAAAAGGAGGAATAAAAAGGGTAGTGCGCAACTTCCCCTGTCCCTGCATGGAAAACTTCTGGTTTTAAACCCCTATTGAACAGAACAACCCCAAAATTAACATTTGCACATTTTGCAATTTGGTATCTTTTCCTAACTCTGGGCTCAACTGCTTCTGGCTGCAGCAGTGATATAATCCCATGGTTATTGTTGGGTGAAAAAGGGAGGAAAGACCCAACCAGGACCACATAGGAAGTCGGTGGTTGAATCTGGAAACCAAGGCTGAAAACCTGATTTCATTCATCTGAGTGACAAAATCATCCCTGCCCTTGTGCTTTTGAAAGCACTACAAGTAGGTTGGACTTGATGATCTTAAAGGTCTTTTCCAACTGTAATGGTTCTGTGATTCAGTGAAGCATTTTTCCTCTCGGCAGGGAGTCAGGAGAAACAACAAGTATTACAGAAACAAAATTCCTGTGACCTTTAATAATTTTATTAATCTTGCCCATGTTTGTCACCTGTGAGGTTTCTATTTAAGATTTGCACCATTCCTTTAGGCAAAATCACTAATGACCAGGTACACTGAAATACAGAATAAATGAGAATTTCTGATGATATCTGTTGTATTTTTCTAGTGTTTATATTAATCCGAGAGATCCAATCAGCCTTTGTGGGTTGTAAGCAACCTTTTGCCTATACCTGGTGCCTACCCAACATGAGGGGAATACTCATAGCCAACAACAGTGGATTATTTTTGCATCTTCCACAGACCTACTTATATTTGCTATGAAGATTGTACCATGGAAGGAAACAGAAAGCTGACATGTTTTCAGGCCTTTTGAACACAAGACAGAAAACAGCAGGACAAGAAGGGTGGAAAGTTTATAGAGAAATTACTTCTGAAAAACTAACATCAGGAAAACGAGAACCACATTTCCTTGCTGGGGCAAGGATTTGAGTTTGCAGAGGACGCGTTGCAAGCACACCAATTTTAACGAGTGACGAGGAAGAAAATGATGCATTTCCTGAGAAGAGCATAAAACTAAACAAGAAGCTTCATGGTGGCTTGAGTGAGAGTCACCTAAAAGCAACTGTGAAAATCAGGCATAGCTGTGAATTCCTTGTGAAGCCAGGGATGAGGAGGAGAGGTCAGGCCAGCTGAGTCCAATCAGCCTGACCAGGGCTCTCGTGCTCCTCCTGTCATGGGCTGCTACTTGATGTCTCTTATCATCTGCATCGGCCCCATTGAGACGAGCTGTGTTCTTAATGAGCTGATATACGAGACAGTGATAGCTGCAGCTTAGAGCTAATATGGTACCTTCAGAGACGCCGTTTTTCAAGCTGAACAAATGGCCTCTGAAGCTGCTGGTGACTTGGAGTAATGGATGATATGTCTGAAGGCAGGGGTTTTTTTTGTAGGTGCAAGTGTAGAAATGGCATGTTTTCAAATGAGCTCTATTAGGAGCAGCAGGGACGGTGCTGAGGCACCGCAGACCTTGTGCAGGCAGGCTGACCTGCTGTCCAGGCTGATTTCCATGCCTTGCCTTTGGATGAGCATCACTCCATGTCTGGGGACATGTCCCACTGCAGCTGCATTGCTTTGAAAGCCATATGGGGACAGGGACACTGGGAGGGATTGGGAAAAGAGTAATGCCATGGGTCCCTCAGCTTGTTGACCCTCTACTTGAGATCACTAACTGGCCTTCAAAGGACCCAGGTCTTTATTTCAGTATCTATTTTTGGGTGGACTCACTCCAGATGTCCATCTTCTTCCCAGAGCACCCAGCCCTGGTGTGAGCATCTCCACCAGACTTCCCAAACTTAGTGTCCCTAGAGCAAATGTGGCTTCAAATTCTTCCGGAGCCTTTGTTTCTGAGCTCATTGACACAGGAACTTCTCCCATACTGTCCAAAAATATTTTAATATGTGGATGAAGAATTGCAGACTGATCAATATTTCCTTCAAAATGTTGTGAAGCTTCACCCAGGTGGTGGAGCCAACACAACCGAAAAAACCTTTTGTAAGAGAGCTACAATGCAGTGCCCATTCGAGAGGCACCACTTTATGAACACAGTTAATTTCCTTCCTATCCATAACATTATTATAGTACCGGGTTTGAACAACACTAGGAAAATGATGCAATGGATACAACAAAAGCTGCAGTTATCCTGAAGGGATTTCGATGTAATAATATTCAGGCCGACATAATCAACAGAATCTCTGAACTGTTCAAGTTTCATCCAGCGTTGGCAATTAGGAAATCTTACCAAGAAATGTAACTTAACTCCTTATTAGCACTTGGATCCCTATCAGAAACACTGGGGGAAAAAAAAAATAATTAAAAAAAATCAATTCAAAAGCATTTTTCAAATTAGCAGCCTTGAGGGCAATATAATGTAAGTTCAGCCAGACTGAACCGAGTAGGAATAGTTAATTTAGTTCGAGGAAACTTAAGAATCCCTCATCTCCTCATCAGCAGTAACTTGCTTGTTAAAGGAAGACAAATGAAAATGTTAATCAGCAAAGATTCACACTGGGGGATTGCTTGGAATGAATCACTCCTACCCGGCAGCCCTGGCGAGGTCATGTGTGTGTAACCGGCTCCGCTGACTCAAAAATGCTCCGAGCTGGAGAAATCTGTCTTTAAAAGACCTGTGCCACAGCGTGCTTGGCAGAGAGGATTTGTCCTATCTGGACAGGACGGCTCCAGAGTCGAGAGCAGGGCTCACAGTGTTGGCAGTGGTGGGAGAACTATTTTTATTGCTCTATTTTTTATCCAGCTCTTGGTTAGGAGTGACGAATATGCCCTCCGCTGGATTTGACACTGGGTCCTTGGACTGGTTTTGGCTGTGTCCTCAGCGTGTTGTACATCTTAGGCAAGGGGAGGCAATGCCCTCAGGTGGGGGGGACAAGCACATGGCAACATAGCAAGTCTAAGGATTTGTAGAACATTTAAAATCTTGTTAGTTTTTATTTTGTTTTATTTTTTCTTCTCTTTTTTTTTTTTTTAGACAGAAGAAACAGCTCTGGCTGGTTATATGGATCATAGATTTAAAAATAGCTGGGTTCCTTCCTGTCTGAGGTAGAGAGAAAGATATAAGCCTGATTTATTGGCTGTCCAGTAGACTTTATATTCAATTTCCTCTTGTCACATTCCTATCAAGTAACTGCATGAGTGTAGCAGAGACAGGGTGAGCCTTTACAGAATAAATACATTCATTTACATGATGAATACCTATATTCACATGAATAAAAGTCCCTCTTCAAACACTCCAACAACTAAATACTGGCCAAACATTGTTAGCAGAAAAACGAGGGGGAAAAAAAGCCATTGAATGTGCTCGAATTCAGTCGGAGGTTGGAGTTAGGAAGCGGGACTGTGAATACATGGGATGCACTGGAATGAGTGTCCTGTCACAGCCAGTGTAACAAGGGATGAATCCTGCTTTCTGGGACACAGTCACATTTTTTCTTTCCTCCTTTTTACCTTTCGATGCCTGTGGTGGCTGATGCTGCACGATGCCAACTCAGCACAACAGAGCTGCCCATAGAGGGGACTTTTTTTTGGAGGAAACTTCCTGGTAGAGTTTTGCCTGGGCGCAAACACACAACTGACTAAGCCAGACTTATTCACAAATAATTTTGAGAAAGGAAAGAAAAAGAGAAAGAAATGTAAAAAAGTAAAATAAACGAGATTTAAAGCTTCTCTGCAATCCAGCATCACATTCTGAGCCAAGGTTTGCTAAAGCTCCGCTGGGCTCAATGCAGGAGTGGATTTCTCTTGTGAGATACTCCATGAAGATTAAAGGCTTGCTTCATGTTTGGATGGTCCAAGTGTTTCTGTTTGGGTCATCAAGCAGAAGCAACACTGCGAGCCCCATTTTACATTTCCATGGTTTCCAGTAGCTGGCTAAAGCTTCCATAAGCCGTGCATGGCACATACAAATGGCCATTATTTATCACTTTCATCATATGTAGCAAAATGTCTTCTTTTCAGAGAAAACTTGGCCTTTTGAAAAGAGGTTTATGAACTCACACATCTTTATGGAGCTGGGACAAACGGCAAACTGACAAGAAATGTTCACAGGAAGATGGATATAATCCTGTCTCCAGGGAAAAAAATTAGGAGCCCAACCAAGGAAAAACACTCTGGAAAACTTCAGATCAAACAAGAAAAGGAAGGAGTGAGAAGAAATGAAACACATTTAGGATTAAGAAAAGGGGTTTAGTTAATGTCTGAGTTTTGCCTGACGCCCTGGTGATGGCAGCCAGTGAAATCAGTGCGGTGGCACCAAAGTCATGCTCAGGATCTGGCTCAGCACGAGGCTCATTCAGATGGTCAGTCCAGAGCACCGAACTGTAGTCAGCTTGATTTGCTCTGGCAAACTCAAAACCACTTTGCCTATGTTGTGTTAACTAACTATAAATGAAGCATTCACTTAGATTGCATATTCTCCTGTACGACTATGTTATTTTAATTTCCCCCAAGAGCTAAAAAAAGAACCTTTTTTTTGGTGTTTTTTTTTTTAAATTTCTATTTGATATCCATAATGCAGGCTGGCAGTATTAGTGTAAGTGTTTTCTATTCATGGCTTTCTGAAAGTTTCTGTTAGAACTCTTTGAAATCAAACACCCTTCTTTTTATCATATATTACTTCCTCCCCTGGAACTATTCCGTCTCTGTGCCGCGATCCCATTAGGCTTTTAACTTTCATACGAGAAAAAAAAAACACAACGAAAAAACCCAAACCCGAACCTGTGATAAAAATGTATTGATGTTTGAACGCCATCCAAACCAGGCAACTTCAAAAAACAACGCGCAGATACACAGATTTTGTGAATGGAAAATGGGAGTTTGATTTACTGGGAGGGGGAAAAGCTTTTGCATAGGTGGTTGCTACGTTTAATGGACCAAAGTCTATTGACTTTGGGTAGATCCAGTACCACTGGTGCTTGCAGCTGCATTTAAGACAAAATACAAACCACAAGTGACACAAGTGACTTGTAGGCCTGACGATGTCTTTAAAATTGTTTATCCTTGCAGCAGTCAAGGAGTCCAGGATGGCTGTGGTTCTAGAGATGGTATCAAAGAGGAAAAATAGATTTTAAAGACTCAACACTATAGTACACAGTTAAGAAAAATAAAAGATGATCTTCTATGGACTTTATGGTGTTCAAAATGTTACTTTGAGTTAAATTTTATAAAAATTTTCTTTTCAGCCTCACTCAGATCGCTTCTTTTACCATCAGTATTTCAATAGACTCAGAATATCCTCTTCAATCAGTGTTTTCCACATTTAAGAGATGAGCTGATTTAATAATAACATCGATTTGATCCATCTGAAACCAGCCAGATCTTCACCCAGACTCTTGCACATCCTAAAATATTTGGGATGTAAAAGAAATCTCCTGGGCAATAGGGATGAAAATGAGGATGATCAGAGGACTTGAGATGCTCTGTTTTAATTACTTTAGTAGATGTTTACTACTGGAGTGCACAGTGTTGTGGTTTGAAAGATCATCTACACATCTGAAACAAGAGTCACACATTATCTTGGGTTGAGACTCTTAATTGCCAGGCTCAGCTGTATAAATGCCTAATTTCTGCTAGGGGTCATGACCCGAGTAAGACCCAAGGCATGTTTGAGACTCATCTTACTCCTCTCAATGCATCCAGAACTCACCCAATTCATGAATACCCAAGTTGCCTTTTGATCTGTTCACTAGTTCCCATAGGACACTGTGCCCAGAGAACGCACCTATTTCTGTTCTATTAGAGCCATACTATTTTTTATGTGATGCTGCAGGACTACTCAATATTCACCAACCAGGACATATTGACCAGCTAAATCCTGCACTTCTGCTCCTGTTCCTTGACTAGCAACTCATCCAAACACCGCCTGGAGAAGTACATTAAACCCTGTTAATTTAACACATCCTCTTCACGCATGTGACACCCACACCTGCAACAAAAATCGTGCAAACACTCTTGGTGATAATTTAGAGAAAAACCAAGTTCAGGAACCTACGAAGTGATTTCACTAAAATCAAACAAATGGCTAGCACTTGACATAATTAAGGGTGTTTGATTTGGCTCTCGAGCAATGAAACAGCTACGCACGGAAAAGTGGTTGCAGCTTTTGTCCTAACAAATATGAAGCATCATTATTCTCTACCCTCTCGGTACCAGTCCTCTTCTGTTAAAATCTTTCAAACATTTCTTATTTTTCACTTTTGCTGGCGCTGTAAAGCGAAAGAAATGTTTGACAGGTATTAATTCTGAAAACAAATGCTAGATTTTCAGATCAGCCGCTGTCGAGAAAGCAGGGAAAGGGCAAATTATAGGCTGTTTTAATTGCAAACTGGGAATTTTATAAACAAAATACACACACGTATCATTTATAATCACGATCCGGGCCAGAGCAATAATTATGATAAATTCTTTGTCAACCCGACTAAGAAGTCTTTTATGAAAAAAATTAAAGGAAATTAGTTCACATTCTCAACAATGGTTCAATAAAATGCTTTCCAGCTCCTCTGACACATGGAATTCCACATGAGCTGCAATCAGATGTTCCCCAAATCACACTTTTTCATTGCTTAACTCCTTGACAGTTTAACGTAAACAAGCACTGAATTCATTAAGCTGAGTTTTTTAAGCTTTCTAATTAACTGAAACAGCTGAAGTTTAGATCTTCAAACACATGTTAAAGGCTTAATTTTCAAGATATAAACCACTGTAAGACCTGCAGTTTTTTAACATTTGAGGTGTCCATTGGAGTACGTTTCCTTGCATTATTCATGAGTCTGCAAAATGTAGACTTCCAATATTTTAACATAAAATAATTAACTGAACAACAAAATATCTCACTCTTAGAATAAAAGGCATGATTGCTTTGGTGTAGAAGCAGAACCTTATTGACTATGAGCTCCCCGATGACATTGTCCACTCTTATCACACCACTGAATGCCCTGTGGCTCCCTAAACAGCATGTTCTTAAGCACTAGTCCTCAAAACCAAGCATCTCATCGCTCTGTGTGGTTTGTGCCACATTCAAGCGACAATCCAGTCAATATTCTGAATGCACTCTCGACCCCAGGGTATTTTAACTCATTAAAGTCTTTTAATCCTTGCCATGACTTGGGAAATGTGGTTCTAGAAGCAGCTAGGATTTAATCCTTCTATGGTCTCAAATATACTTTAGTAGACAGCAAAAATTGGTAGATCGGGAGCCTGATAATATGGCATCATCCGTTGGACTTGTATATCACTTTCAACTTGCCATAGTCATCTTTTAATTCTTTAATTTAAGCATCATCACTTTAAATAGGCGCAGATGCACCATCTACATGGCCTAAGGACCACATGGCCGTGGCCTAATGACAACGATGCATATCAGAACTAATGGAAGGGAGAAAGAACTTTTAGCTCTTCCTGTCCCGCCAATAATCACTCTGATAGAGCCCATCCAAAGCAAATCTGCAATGATCCCCTCTCATTTTAGGAGGCATTCAACTGAGCCATGGTGGGACTTGGTTTGCTCAGTATGGATGATGATTGCGTCCTTCTTCTTTCAGATGAGATAATAAATCTGACCCGGGCACCAGGTGCTCTATCCTGCTGATGGGTTTACGTGTGAAATGTGAAGAGAGGAGGAAACGATGGGAAGTAAAACACCATCAACAAAACTTTCATGTGGGTTTTGTTCCCAGGAAACCACTTCCTCTGTTTGTATGGGCTGGAAAGGGGATGGGACTACACAGGGACTCTAGCTCTCAGCTTATTTAGCCAAGCCAGAGAAACCATGGCACTCAACTAAAATTAAAGGATGTATTTTCTTTTTTCATTATTTTTTGTTTATCTGGATTCTGCTGTCATGGATTTTTTTGTTGTATGGGAATTTTCCTCCTCTTCTTTTTTTCCCCCTCCTTTGTTTTTCCCCTATCAAAACTGATTACAGTGAAACACATTTTCAAGAGTTAGTTTGGACTAGAGAAAAAAAACCCGTCAATTCTTGTGAACAGGAAACCAACACATTGATTTGGCGAGGACCACAGTGATGGGCTATTTTACTAACATTTGGATAAAGGACACAGTTCCTTGGTGATCACTGATCTCAGTGATGACTCAGCTACTGAGAAGGGGAAGCTAACCAAAGATAAAAACCCACAAGTAGCTTTCTGGCAAAATGGCATTTTCCTGTACTTGGGTAAAAATGTGTCTGTATCAATGTACCTTAATATCTAGGAACGGTTGGAAGGTTGTTTTTATTCCCGTTTTTAAATAAAAATATCTCTAGTGGGAGAAGATGAAGAGAGATCTGTGCAGTCCCAGTGTTATTTGGTTTCCCACTTCATTGTGAACAGTATTTCTCACGCTGAGCACTTCCATGGACTTGATCTTCCCTTGGCCAACCACCTCTCCGTGTCTCCAAGGGGATGGATAAGAGAGGGGCTCCATTTTGTATACTTTGATCATCATCATTTCAGTTCCTGCAGAAAGGCACACTCATCCTGATACAAAACTCTCTTTGACAAATACCCACCACCATGATGCTCCCAAAGAAAATATCAACTGTCACCACATTATGATGACACAACGACCACAGTAGCCAAAGGAAAAAAACCCAAGCTATTACTGGTTTTATTTTCTATATGTAGGCAATGGCGCAGTAACGACGCTAAGCATGTCCTGAACTGCAAGCCTGGGAATGGTTTCATTGAAATTAAAAAGATTTCAGCTTATTGTTAAACTTTTGCATCTGTTTATAGGCTCTGCCAAGTCAGCACTTCTGTGCCACTTGAGACGCGCTGAGGACTTTTGTACAACGGAGTGGGAAAATGAAGGTTAGGGTAGAGCTAGTTCCAAGAGCTGGATCACAATTTGATGTGCAGTTAATTAGTACGAATACATTTTCCATTGTGGAGAAGCCCTTGATGAAAAAGCTCAGTCATCCCAGAAAATCTGCAACGGAAAATGGATGGGCAAGAAGGTTTTAAGTCAATGCTCTGAATATGGGAAGAGTCTCATAAACCCCACATGATTAAAAAGAAAGAAGTGAAAATTATTTAAATGTATTAGAGTGTTGCTCATTATCATAAAAATCCTCCAATGCAGAGGAAGGTTCCTGTTGTTTCTAGATGAAACAAAAAACCGCTTTTATGGATGACTCTTCTAGCAGCCTTGCTTTGGTTCCCACTACCGCCCACAAAGAAAGCACTTTTAAACCAGTAAAGCTTCTTGTTTCTCCTCACTTAAGAGATATTTGTAAAAGCTTTGGGTTTTCTCAGTTTCCAGTACCTCTGTGACAAAGGCCGTTATGAGGGTCAGCTTAGGGACTACTGGATCCCCTTGTGTTCAGTGATGAAAACTTGAGTGGGTTGATGGGAGGTAGAGCAGCCAGAAACTGCAGGAGGCTATGGGAAAAGGAGGAGGAAGAAGAAGATCATTTTATGGGTCCATAACCAGTGAATTTATCCAAAAGGAGGAAAATTTGTAAAGCTTTCATCTGTGGCCAGGATTCTCACCTCTGTAAAGCCTCATTCTAGCTGAGAAAAACATTCCTTAAATACAGCAGGAAGTTCATAAATAAGGAGTGCAGGCAAAGGTGTCCCAGAAGCCTTGGGTCCCAAGATCCATCTGGAAATGCACAGTGTGGAGCTGATGCTTTGGCAGGATGTGGAGCCCCCACAATGCTGCTGATGGTTGGGAACTGGTGGATTTCCTCGCTGACCAAGCATCTAGACCCCAGGATGGTGGTTTGTCTCAGCACAAAAAGCTCCTGGAGTGGGAAAGGGGATCGCGGCGGTGCAGCGTCACCTGCCAGCTTGCAAAAAAGCAAAACCGAGCCAAGGCATGTCCCAGGGCCAAAAGCTTAGCGAGGTTAGTCACCAGCCACTGGCGCATCCCAAAATAAACACGGGCGTGTTTTTTGTTCCTCAGTTTGATGGTCGTACCCCATGTACAGGGACAGGCTGGAACAACTTCCCTGGAGCTCCCCAGGATTTGGTTCACAGTTACAAGTAAGATCTTTGGCCAGTTATCAGCTGTTGGAAAAATCCTTGCTAGGAAAGGACATGGATGAATTGTGAGAGCAACTACAGATCGCTTCGATTGGGAAAGCTGGGAAAAGTACTGTGGGAGGAAAGATCAGGATCTGAGGTTGTACCTGAGAACAGTGCTGGCAAACACAGAGCAAAGGACCTCTTAAATTGCTACTGCCCTGTCCTGTACCACCCTTCCTCCTTTTACTCCTCTCCATGGGGATGCATTTTAGCAAGAGACTAGAGAATAACTGCCAGCAGTTCTTTTTTAGAGGATAACTTTAACCTCTTTTTTTTGCTCAGGAGTATTGCCAGGATGATTACTGTGTTCTCAAAATGCATTTTCAGGTCCTTTGCTGAGTATCCTGATTGCAGATGGATAAGCATCTGGACCAACGGACCTGTTTACTTTCCTCAACTGGATGAATGTAGGACATTTGTGGTGTGAACAGGTTTTATTTTATTTCCCAGAAAACGTGCTGGTGTAAAGTAGAAATCTTCATTCCATGGACATTTGCTCTGGTGAAATCCAAAGCAAAAGCAGTGTGGTGCAGGCTGATGTCCTCTTATGCAAGGTGAGGATGGAGTTTGTCACTTGACTTTGTGTTCTGTAGCTATTTTGATATGAAGGTGCTTGGTAGGAGTTTTTGTTGTCTGAAATCACACGTTGACATGAATAAGAAGAAAGCAGAGAACATTTCTGAGCTCAAATTAATTAACTATTAATAATGACTCTTTCTAGAGGAAAAAAGAGCTTTAGGAAAAAGATAAGAAGTAGAAGAGTGTTACCAAAAGTTTTGAACTTCATGCTTGGTTTGTGTGCTTAGGGTCTTTTTCACGCAGGGTTTTCTCCACTTAGCCATGAACTTGTAAGTGGTGGACACCATTTTGGAGTTCATGGAGGAAAATGAATGCCCTTTATACAGCTATAGGCCTGATCCAAGTCCACCGAAGTCACCAAAGCCTCAGATGTCACTAAATCCATCCCTAATTATTTTCTGATGATGTCAAGAACACAACCACCAGGTACAATCCAAGCTTTGGGTATTAAAGCTGCATCTGCTTCAAATTATGGACAGGCATTTTTCTTCTGCTGGCATGGTAGATCAAGCAAATGTCATGAGGACTTTTGCACTGAAGAAAAATAATGAAGAAGGACTAAAGTGAGAGGGAGGTGAAAGTAATTCACAAGGCTGAAAAGCAAAATTAGTCATTCTCTTCCTACACGACTTTTTAGTGGCTAGAACTCTCAAAGTGTCTTCTGAACAGAAAGTGAAACCACCAGTACGCTCCAAAAATCAAGGACAGTTAATAAGCATCTGCAGCTTCAAATTCGAAAGCATTATAGGGAGATGATGACTTCCTTGGCTCACACATAGCCCCGACAAAGCATTTAGAGAGTCCCAGAAATTTTTACCTTCATTAAGAAACCATATGCCTTTACTGGAGCAGTTTTGTGAAACCGCGAATAAAATGTAATGAGTTCAGCATTTTCATATCATTCTAATTTTCGTAGCTGATATTTGAGATAAAAGACAAAGCGTGCCTTGGTTGCAGTTCAGAGGACGTTCTGTACTATGGCTTCACTTTTCTGAAATACTGATCAAAGCGGAGCTGTGAAATCTTACTATCCCATTGCTAACTGCACTGTTGACTTTGTGCATACTTCCAAAATCCCTGCTTCCCCTTAGACCTTTTGACCACCTTATTAGAAGAAAAAAAGGCAAGATATTTGCATTTGGTACTGTTCAGTGCTTTCTTGCTCGAAACAGTCTTGCTAGGGAGCTGAAATGTGATTTTCCTGTTCTATAACTAGCAGAATAAACCTCTTCCTTGGTACCTCCAAGGTCGCTCTGCTCTGAAACATGTGCGATATCATTTTGCCTACTGTGAGGGATGCAGTTCATTAACCTTGGAGACACCCCCCTCATCAAAGAAAGGAGGGAAACGACTCATGAGTTTCCCTCTCAGATTCTCTGATTATATTAATCCCAGAAGATCTGAACTTCATTTTCTTCCCATCTGGGACAAGAATCCAGCAGGGAGAAGTTCAGGGTACCCGAATGTTTCCATAACTGTCTCAAATAACTTCATGCCTTTCAGCTCGGCAGCTGTGTAACCAAGCGCGGCGGCGTGAGGCTCCCCATCAGGTTCAACCCATCCCTGTCCCTCGGATCTACTGGGAGAGAGACCATCCGTGGAGAGCTGAAGGGTGATGGAACACCTCATCCATCACCTGATACCAGCTGGGTGGAGGTAGTTCATGGCATTTTTTTT
>WEIS01079848.1:1640-13047 GCA_013389965.1 Todus mexicanus
GTGATGATACTCTGAGCTCTTAAATCTGTTTTAAATTAAAATGAATAGGCTACTGGAGACTTACAAATTATCCATAGTAATAAATTATTTAAGAGATTAATCTGATGTCTGAGTCATAATGATTTTTATACTTAGACACAGACACATTCTATTTGACACATGTGGGTTTTTTTTTTTATTTTGGTGCAGTTCTGTTCATTGACAGCTGAAAATACCTTATATCTATCAAATGTTGTACACTTGGGGCCTGTATTTGTCTCCTACTGTGACCTCACACCTGTTAGCATCTAGCAGAAGATTTTACTTGCTTGAACTATGTGTTGTAGAGATGCAAAAGCTTGGTGACATACTCTCCATATACCCCCAACAACTACATCCCTCTGTGAATGGAGAGGTTGGAAAAGGCCATGTCTATTTACATTAACATCGGCTCTGATTCTGCTTCAGCTTGTCATATGTCACTTTGCTTGGTTGCTGAGGAATGACTCTTGACTATTCAGTTAAGCGGGGTAGAAGCTTGTTTAAGCTTTAATGGTTAATGGTATTCTCACTGAAGTGGGTTCTGTATTTTCAGACTCCTTTTGAGGTACACTTGGGGCTTACAGCAGGAGCATTTGCAGCTGTAGCGTGAATGACAAGTGGGTGACAGTTGCACAGTCGTGTGACTAATAGCATGTATGTGCCGAATGGCATGGCATGATGCAGTGTATGGTGCTAAAGGATGGGAAGCAAGCGACAGTTGTCAGGGTGTCTCTCCCTTCCATTAGGTCCAGTCAGGCATACCATATGTCATTGCCCCTGTACTGGGGATTTAATTCTCCTGTTAGCATCAAGAACTAACATTGGAGTGACAGTAATAGAGGAAAGAAGAAAATTTAAGCCACGCTGTAGAACAGACTGCAAATCAGAAGGTGGCCAAGTCAGGTAAGAAGAAAGGAAGGAGAAGGAAGTGGGATCTTTTTGTGCACATTTTTAATCTGTAAGAAATAGGTTACACTGTTTTGGTATATTGCATTGGATTTATGCCAAAATTGGAATAACGTTTTAGCAGTAGAGCAATAAACATCTTTCAAACTATAGTTACAAACATTTAAAGATGTTGCTTATGCACCAGCAATATCATTTGTTAAACAATGTTATATCTTGAAAAAAAATGCTCTCAGATATACCTACCCTTTATTAGGTTGGTAGAGCTAAAAGTCTAGCAGTAAACAGTCGATCTCAAAATGGAAATTGATCTTCTTATGTTTTGTTAATGAATAAATGGAGTTAATCTGAGTGTTGCAAGCTTTCCCTGGTCTGTCAGCTGCCCGCTTTGCCCTCTGTGGCATTTGTGAAAAGCTGGGCTTGGAGGTGGGCGTTGAGCCAGAACTGGGGCAGCAGCTTGTTCCCAGCCTTTGGAAAATGAGTCTGTTTGTTGTTGTGCAGAGAGCTTGGCAGTGGCTGCATTTGTAAATCCTGTTTAAGAGTGTGATGCATTAAGCTTCAGGGTTTTCATGTAAGGCAAGCCTTCGTTTAGGTGGAGTAAGCCATGCACATTTTCAGCAGTTACTTGTGATGAAAAGTGGTCTCAAGCGCTTGAACACATTACATAGGGTAGATACTAACATAGCTGCAAATCAGTTTTTTACTTAGTTTGAGAAGTCTGTCATCTCATTGGTTGCTTTGGATGATGATGAACTTTAAAAATAGCACACAGCTTTGGGAAGTGTTTTTTTGAAAATACAAGGTAAAAAGACCTCCTACAACCTCATTGATTTTACTTTTTTCATGACTGTCTAGTTTGTTCAGAACTGCGCGCTCTTACATGGTTTCTTATGTTGAGAAGGACCCTCCTATGTTTTGATTTCTGGCTGCTGCCTCTGGTCCAGATGCTGGGCATCGCTGGAAAGAGCCTGATCTGGCTTCTTATACACACCCTTTAGGTATTTAAATACATTGATATTAAAAATATCAATACAGCTCCCTGAGTTTTCTCTTCTCCATGCTGGACATTCCCAGCTCTCTTGGCCTCTGTCCATATAAAAGATGGTCTAATCCCTTAGTCATTTTGATGACCCTTTGCTGGACTTGCTCCAGCGTGTCCCTGTCTGCTTTGACTGGGAAACTCAGCACTTGACCCAGTGCTCCAAATGGTTTCAGAGTGCAGTTCTTTTCCTCTGTGGGTATCTATGTAATGTGGACTGAGGCTACTGTTATTTTCTTTTGTTGAGAAGAGATTGACAGGGGTTCCACTTTTAACTTAGCAAGAAAAGAACCGCATTTCTAATTTTGATCTTCCAACTCTTGATTTTTCAAGAGTGCTGAAAGTGATTTTTGAATCAACTCTTCCATCACATTTCTTCATTACTAACACATTCTGATAGCACAATAAACATATTAGCTTTGTCCTATTTGTATGATAAAACAAATAATTATTTATTTGCCCAGTTGTCGTTATTATCTGTTTTTTACTGGCAGGGTTTCCTGTATAGCAGCCAACATAGAGACAACCATGCTTATATAGCTTTAAAAAGACAGAGGATTGATGTCTGAAGTTAGAATTCAACAACAGTGATTTATGATCCTCCAGAGTAATAACTGGAATGACAGTTCTCCCTCAAACAATATTGAAATTACCTGGTCTCCCAGAAGCATTTTATGTGTGTGTACCATCAGCAGTCATTCAGGAGTGCAGCAGAATAGGGAAGCGAATGTAGAGTTACCTCATAGGAAACCATATCTTTACAAGAACCATTATAAAGTTTAGCTGAGCAATTCAGACTGAGGCTTTCTTGAAGCTGAAAGGCTGAAATATATCTCCATTCTGTACTATGACAAAGACATTCGAACAATTCTTGGAACTGGAAATAGTTTTGTACTGCTGGGAGCTGACCTCTTGAAGATTTGTATGCTGCATAGTTCATGATACCTCTACATTTAATAAAACGTAATACTTATTAATGGATCTCAATTCAGTTGTTCAATTTCCCCAGTAATTTAAAGCTTAATTATGCTGCATTCTAGATCTCAGTGGCTGTCCTCAGCTGATTTTTCCTAAATTGCTATCCCTCCAATTTTACAGTTCAGTTCGATTCTCAGGACTCTCATTTGCATGGAGTGACAGATGAAAATTGGATGGCTAAAATGATTATTGCTCTTAGTGCCTACTGCAGTGATGGAGATTGATTCCTCATAGTATGAGGAAACATATGGCTCATGAAATAACTCTTGAATCACTACAGTTTTCAGTCTATTGTATTATTGTAAATTGAAACTGATAAAGTGGTAATCCAATTTTAATGCATCCTGTCTGAAAACGAGAGTTGCATTTTTGAAGGAACTTTGGATAATAAAATTATAGGCAACAGTTTAGAATTTCTCCATTTCCAGGGAAGAAAAAAAGTGAATATTCTGTTTGGAGAATCGGTGTCTTTTAACTCAGTAACTTGTTGGTGCTGCAAAGCTACACGGTGTTGTTTGAAAGCTGCCACAAAAAAGAAACTTGCATTTTTGCCTCTGTGCAGTATGTCTGTTGACCCTATCCATCTGCAGACTTCTGCTTCCTGGACAGGTGTACTGATAGACCACTAAGAGTAGTCAGTTCACATGTGACTTCTTGAAAATTTTGGCTGAAGTCAGTACAGAATTAAGAAAATGTAGGTTAGCTCTGGTTCTTGTGGGACATTGTCAGTTGGGATGATATGCAGAAATTATATGGAACACATAAGATTTGGTATTTACTTACCCTAACAGAGCTTAGGTCTGCAAAATCAGTCTTGACATGTGACTGTAAAACATGGGTCCTCTACATAGGAATGCTTTCTGTTTCTCTTCCTGTGCCTTTCTGTGCAAGTTTTGAAGAGGGGATGGAAAAGGAGCATGATTAATAAGTTTTTCTCTTGTGCATCATAGTAATTTCTATATATATAGCTATTATTTCTCTCTATATAGCCTGGATTATTTTTATTTTTTAATCTTTCCTGTTTTCCTCTGCTCCTCACTTTTATCTTATTTCTATAGTTTCTACCTTGATATTGTTTCTTTCAATCCTTGGCTTAACTTTATCCTAAGGTTTGCCTTCCACTCTTCTTCTGTGAAGGAGACGTGAGATAGAGCAAGAGATTACATTTTGCCGAATAAAACAGAACAAGCAAGTGTAGCTCCCCTAAGGCAATTCTAGATAAGGTGCTATTTAGCCTACTCAAATTTGAAAGTGGTCAAGGCACAAGGAGAGGCTAATAATGATAACTACTGATGCTCCTCTTTGAAATGGCCTCAGGGCTGTGCGAGGCTTTCTGCATGATGAAAAGCATCATGACAGTAATCCTGTGGTCAATGGTTTCAGCAGAGACTGAGGGCTGTTTGAGCATCAGGATAGCCTCACTGACTAAAAGAGGGTGACTTCAGGACAAGCGTGGTACAAGCTGAGATGCTGGTGTGGCATTTGATCTCCACCTATGCAGTCCCTGGCCAAAGGCTTCCTGCCTCAGGAGTTTGAGTCTGGCATTTTTATGAACAGTAATTTCCTGCATTATTTTTATTCCACCAGCATTATGAAAGTATTGTTACTAAATTTATGCACAACAGTTTACAGTGTAGCATGTTTTCCATTTTTCTATAATCTTAATCTGACATTGACAAGCTGCCTGGAAAACTGATTTTTTTTTTTTCTCGATGTGGGAATTTCCACAGAAGAAATCACCATCTGATAATTGCATATTGTAAAGAGTGATTGTCATTCCAGGAAAAGAAAATGGTATAGGAGAACCTATTTCTACCATCATTCTTACTGGTTTCCTGGCTTTGCCAGTTTGGAAAACAGCATCATGCTGTGAAAAAGTTTTGGATTTTTTGTTCCCCTTTTTAATATTTCATATTCCAAATGAAATGTTAGAATTAAAAAAGAGATAGTGTTTGCAGTTGAGGACAGAATTGTCCTTGGAATACAGTATTTTTTTATTTCTTCATTAAAATTAAAGCCTTCATTTTTCTGGGTTCAAACTACACAAATAAGCGAGGGAAAAAAAATATGCAAATTCCCAAGCCCCTGTCAAATCAAACAAAAATTGCTAAAAGAATTTAACACAACTTACAATTAAAACTTCTAAAAAAATCAGGCACAAACCTCTTGAAGTTAATTTGCAAAAATAAAATAATTTAAAATTAAAATAAGAGGGTTTTTACAAAATATTTTCTTTTTAAATTCCATTGAATTAAAAAAAAGTTATCTGAGCACTTTATCCAAATAGTGGAAGCACAAAATCTATGTAGATTTTAAATTTTATTTTATTTATATATATATATATGCACACGTATGGTCAGATGGCTTTTAAATCTCTGTCCACTTAATTAATTTAACCAATATATAATTTTTATGAAAGACGGAAGATTATTTGAAATTAAAACAGATACTTCAATAAAAAGAGCAATATTCTCACTGGATGGATACCATCTCTCTCTCTTCTCATCTCATTCAATTTAACATATTTCTGTATGAGCTGTAAGATAAAATGACTAATAGAAATGAAAAGGAGGACTGCCAAAAGTCAAATTGCTTCACTGCCTTCTTAGCAAAATGACAACATCCAGTTCTAGATAATTAAATCTTATTTTGTAGGAATGTCACTGAATGATGTTAATTTGCCTTTAGGTACTGCTCTTTTGGTTGAACACAGTAACAAAAATTTATTTGGGCACTTTTTGTTTGTCTTAGAAGTGATTCAACATTGTTTAATAAAAATGAAAAGCTCAAGCTGTGAGAGAACAACACAGCCTTACAGAGGGAAATCACGAATGCAGCTATTTTAAGGGTCAAGCAAAATTTCATTGCGTTGAAACCTGAACATTTTTTTTGGATCTGCACCTTTAAGAGCTTTAACACAGAGGGACAGAGGTGAAGTCTTCTGTTGTAACAGACAATCTGAAGCTTAGCTTTCTCATAATTTACTAATCTTTTTCTCTAAATAAGTTAGGTTGCTTATTCTCCTTCAGACTTGTAGGGTGTTCGGTAATTCACAGCTGTCTACCACATTCCAGGCTAGCTGTGTTTATGGTGAACTTCTCATTTGTTTGTGTGTCAGCATTTTCCTTTGTTTTGAAAGGGTCTTACCTGGTGTTTGTTCTCCCCAGTGTGTTTATAGATAGCATCTGCCCACCAGTATTTATTTTCATAAACAAAATATAAAAAATCTTTTAGACTCTGCAGATTCACTTTGCAGTCGTTCTATTGTCCTACCATAGCATTGGATAGGGTCCCAGTCTAAGGTCGTGCCTTGAGCTAAGGTGATCTGTCTTGACATACAAGTTACTTTGTTTTGAGACATTGCAATTCCCTTGTCATGGATGGATGCCTGCTAGAAATTTGGTATTAGGAATGCCTTGTTCTTTCATATCTTCAGTGACAGTTACAGTTGGGCAGAAAGATTTGAGTTTCCTTTCCTGATGTAGATGGCAGTGTCTCTTGGTTCCTCTTGGTAATTCAACTCTTGGAGTACTAAGGAAGTGAAATATTCCTTCTAATCAGAGCCTTTTCTTTCTGTGATTTTCCACAGTTTCCTCTTTCACATGCTAAAAATTAAGTTTAGTCATGCTGTGTCTTGCATCAGACAGAATGTTTCAGTGTCTTTCTAGTGGAGCTTTCCGTTATGCTATTCTGGTTCATCATAATGATTTTTATTTCTCCCTGAAGTACTTGACTTTTTGGAGTAGCTGGAGGAGGACTGAATTTATTGTTTTCAGGAATAACTCTTAAGTGACATTTAAGATATTAATAATTTAATATGCTATCTTTGAACTTGTCATTTTTGTTATCATGATACAGTTTTCACAGTCTTGACTGTGTAGCCTCTTGTTGCCTGCAGATGCTACAGCCTGAATTCATCACAGCACTCAAGCACAGCCTTAAGTAAAGCGTGTGAGTGTGTTCATTGTATTTGTCTAGACAGTGCTTTGAAGGATACCTCTAGACTGTCTGAAAAAAGTTTCACAGCCCATAAGGACAACCCAGACGCTCAGACGTGATCCAAGAGTGTATGTGCCCAAGTGCTATTGCAGTGTTAATATGTGGCAAGGTGTGTCCAGATAAGCTATTTGCAGGTGACGTGCAGCACGCCTGTGCGGACCTTATGTGGCTGGGCTACCGATGCACCTTGGGGCACACAGTGGTCCCAGCAGCTTCTGAGACTACACTTCCAAGAGCTGTACAAACAAATTTGACTCCAGTACTGATTTCTCCTGGTGGTAGCTAATGCTTTAAAGCAGACTTCAGAGGTTTAAATGTAGACGCGATACTCAAGGAATGGAAAAAGATGTGGGCGTTAAGAAGTTATTATTTTTTTGCATTTTGTAACAATGAAAAATGTATGCCATTTTTATGATCTTTATGATAATAATTCTTACACCACTAAGAACATTCACACTTATTTTCAGTAGGAATTTGTCACTTTCCTCTCTTAGGTACTGTTGACAAGGCCATATATAGGTTTTGCTGTTATTACATGTGCTTTAACTGTGAGAGTTGACTCAGGTGTTGGCCAAGCCCATCACAAAGTGGAATGTGGTGCTCAGCAAGTAGAAACCTGACTTCTTCTTAGGATGTGCCAGGGGTGGTAGCAAGCAACAGCTGCTGGGTCCTTGGAGAGGAGGCTTGTTGAGACAGGCTGTATAAGTTATGTGTGGCAGAGAGGTAAAACCATGTCATCAGAGATGGAAACCTAATGAGGCAGTTTGCTTGGGATCATTCTCCAGTGCTGGTTTACAGATGTCAGAGGCGAGGTCAGTTACTGCTGTGCGCTGGTAGTCACCCAGTCCTGCAAAAGCTAGTGTAGGGGTCTGCCTCTTCCTCAGCAACCCACTATTGTTTGTCAGTTGTACGCCTTGTTATCTTGAGGACTGTGGTTCTTAATAGCAGCTACCTGCTTGCCTGTGTCTTTGGCATGGCCATGCCCCAAACTCTGTTCGTCACGGTCACACTTAGGTTGTGTTCTGATGCAGAAATGGAGGTTCTTGTGAATGCTAAAAAATCCACACACGATGTATACATATTCAGTTCTTTGTAATGGCTTGGTAATATCATATCAGATTTATTACTTTTCCAGTCAAATGCATGGTGCACTTCATGGCTGATCTCCATTTCTTACTGTTTTCTGGCATGGGATTCCGTTCACTTAGAATTCATGTGATTCATGGGTTACAGGCTTTTCTGCCGAAGTGCAATATGTCTACAGAGGCAGTTGTGACTGCCACCACACTTGTGACTTAATCAATGTAAAAACCCACAAGAATCAGTGATTTGGAAGAAATTCCTACCTGCTGTTTGTGTAGGATGGCCATCTGTCTAACAAATCCCTATGTGGAAGTCAGATATGTTTGAGAAGAGCCAGACAAACTCCAGACACCTGTTTCTCTAGCAGCTGTAGTTGCTTATTCCATTTTTTAATTTTCTCACCAGGTACTGTTGAGATTGGTCTTCAGGTCTGCATTCAACAACATTTGAATTCTAGTCCCAGCACGGTGTACAATGCAGGATCGTTCTGACCAAATTATCCTTTCTCTTTCTGGGCCTAGATTTTAGGGGTTCCTAATTACATTTTAGGCAGTGCTCCTGAATTTAGGTACCTCAGTTCACCCACAGAAATTGATAAATACTTGACTTCTTTAGTCCGTTCTGGAAAATGTCTTTGGAATTGCTGAAAAAAACCATTGAGACAAATTGGCTTTTAGTATCAAATAACATCTTCTATTTGAGGATTGTTTCACATATATTCACGATCCTTCCTGTAAATGGTTTCCAAGATGCAAGAAATATAGTGGAATTCTCAAAGTGATCCTTTCTAAAGATAGTCCTTTTATTTGCTGGAAATTTAATATCTTTATAAAGATACTAAGTATTGGTAAGCCATCCATTCTGAACCCACAGCAGAATACAAATACACCTTTGGCTCTCTGTTCTGAATATGTGTATGTGTGGCTGTTTGCCTGTTGAAATCTTCTCATTCACAAATTGTACTCAGTTTCTGTGTGAGACATTTTTTGAGCAATAAAGAACAAACATTTCATAACTTGATGGGTGTAAGTTTTGAGGCACTTGTATTAATTTAAAAGCTTATACAATCATGCAAGAAGGCATGCAGCCAGAAATGGCTGGTTTGCTTTGCTGAGTTTGATAGTATCTACATTATACAAAGTATTTTACCCCCACAAGGCTTAGCACAGTTACCATTCTAGAGTCAACTCGGAAAATACCTTCAAACACACAGAGATAAAAATAACAAAATATGTCTTCTGAAGTTCTAGTGTATGCTCTTTTGTGCATGGTACAAGCGTGCTACACTGGACTTCTTAATGGGAGCAGCAGTCACAATAAACCAAATAAACACAGCCTTCTCTAGAAGAATGGTATTTCCTGCAACTAAAGGTTAAGGTGCCATCCAGTGATTTATCTTTCCTAATGGATTCATTGGATTTCTGTGATAGGGACATATTTTACTTTTTGTACCTGAGAGGTTGTGTTCTCAAAATGGTGTTTGGGGATTTATGATATTGAGCAGGGTGAATTACATGTCAAATTATCAACCATCGTGCTTGACATTTAGTCAGCACTGGTAGAAACTAGGCTTTTACCAAGATGAGGCTTCTGTAGCACTGTCTTTAGATAGGATTGTTTTATTTCAAAGCTGTTTTTAACCATGTATCTCTGGAGAAAGTCAGTAAAATAGACTGTTAATTGCATTGACTGTTTTGTGGTGGCTAACCATATGTTAGTGGTGTGTGTTGTAGTTGTCATCCTCCCTGTAGATTATTATTAAGGTATTGCATCTTTGATAGAAAATATTTCATCTGCTAATCCACCAAGTTGTTGCAATTTTGAGGCAGGTGGCACCCTGATGTAAAAACCCCCCTGGGTTAGGAGTGCCTGCTGCTATTTGAATGGTACTTTTGAAAAGAGCAAGTGACCTCTTCAGGCTTCATTATTGCCACAGGTCTGCACATGTTCGCAGAACTAAGGAGGCTTCTTGGCACATACACTTTCAAAGTATATTCCTATCTGGAAATGTTTCATGAAAGATTTCCTTCCTACAGTTCCTTCCTTCCTTGTCTCACTGTTCTTGATTTGTTGATAGATCTTACGACTTTTTTCTTGGCCATTTTTTTTGCTGTGTGCTGTATGACCTTAAATCAATATTCTTCAAGTGGTGCTTTGTGGATTATATCTAGACTGCTGGATGCTTCTATACGGCCTACGGTGTTGTCTCCAGAAGAAGCAGGATATGTCTGATTGCACAGAATATCCCAACTAACCATCTGATTGCTCCTTTGGAGCATCTGATCCCACTGACACAGACCCGAAATTGCGTTTACTGCATCCACATGGGAGGAGTATGAGCTGTAGCTGGGAAGCATGTCCTTGTTTGTACTTATATTGTCAAAGAGGAGTTGCTGCTGCTGTGAGGAACCTAATCTTGATCTAAGTGACTACCATAGCTGCCTAGAGTAGACCACCTGTTGAATAAGGGTTCAAATAAATGTTATCAATTTAGTAAGTTTTGTAAACACCAAGAGGGTTCTGATGTAACCTGTGTAAGCAAAAACATGCATCAATTTGCAAGCCTGTTTCCACTTCTTGCTTCCTTTCTCAGTGATGTAACTCTGGGCAGCATAGAGTCAGCAGCAACTTATCACGTTGTGTGTATGATCAACCAGGCAAAGATAAAATAAGGACACATGATGAATTTGGCAATAGTATTCCAGGACAGAGTGTCTGTCCTCTTCAAACTGCCAAACCTTCTGGCATATTCTCTTGACTTAGAAATTGAAAATGCAGATCAGAACCTTTCCTAGTGGGTTGTCTGCCCCTTGTGTTTTTCAGCAAGAAAAAAGTCATTGCTTCAATACAGAATTGCTATCCGTACATTTAAGCTCCCAGAAGGTCCCTGACTATGTGACAAGAATTACTGTCATGGATATTGCATAACAGTTTATGCATAATGTTTAATTCATTCTTGATTTTATGAAATATGGATAGTATTGGAGACATCTTGAATAGTTTAGATTTACGCTTTCTTTTCAAGATGGAAACAAGAGGGACATTTCTAATGTTCTTCAATGACACTGGGAGAGTTGAGACAGCTACTATTAAAAATGAATAAAATCCATAGATGGATTTTGAGCCAATCATAAATGTTTAAAGCATTTCTGGAGGTTAGAAGTGCTGTGACTTTATTTGAATACCTTAGCTCTCTCAGCATGCTTCCTCACTGCTCTGTCTAGGGTGTGGAACATTGGAGCTCAACTGAGAGGACACAGTTTTGAAGAATGTTTCTTCTTGTTCAAGGTTTATTATTAAAATGAAAACATTCAACATAAAAAAATAATGAAATGATATTTGATGTGTGTGCAACTTCTATTAAGAGTCAACTCACGTTGT
>WEIS01079858.1:0-35542 GCA_013389965.1 Todus mexicanus
CACTCGCTGGCTCAGCTCCAGCCATTGGACTGTCACAGCTCCTCATCCTGATCTCCCTGGGAATGTCCTGATTGCAACACAGCAACTGCACATTGCACACGTGAGGTTAACAGGGCACTAACCCCAAACAGACAAACTTAGCGTCAGTAACATCTTGGTAAGTTCAGGAAGAACACCTCACACTCGGCATTAAAACCAGGCTCCCTCAAACAAAAGCTGATTGCAGGGTCATCACAGAATCATTTAGGTTGCAAAAGACCATTAAGATTGTTGAGTGCAACCATCGACCAACGCTAAGAAGAGGCTGCCCATCACAGTTCCCATAGGTGACAACAGCAACATCCTCAGGAAAGTGGGGTTTTTTCTCTCAAAAAGACAGCCTGAAGGAGCCCGTTTCAAGACAGTGGAAGAGCATATGCTCAAAACACCCTCTCGAATACACAATCCCACTGAGAAACGCAAAATTTGCCGAGTGTTTTTTTAAAAGCCTCATTTTTTCAGCATTCAAAACCTAATGCCCTCCAGCCCTCCAAAGCCACATTCCTCGCTGACAGTCACAGATGTCAAGACGGCAGAAGAAAACAAAGCTGGTTTGTGTTGTCCTGCTACTGGGGAAAAAAAGAAAGCCAAACAACTTCTGAAAAAAAAATTGTCTTGCTTGGTGAAAAAAGCTTTCACATCCCCATCTGGGTAGCTCAAAGATGCAATCAATTCTTAATTAAAAGACGGGACTGCCAACAGAAAAGAAATTGCTTCTTGGCCAAGACTAAATCCAAGAAACCTCAGGCCAAAAGGTCGTGTTTTGAAGAGAAAAATAAAGGAAGAAAAGGGGCTTTGGAAGAAGACGCTGCCTCAGCCTCAGCGCTGCCTGACTCTTAGGAGGCTAAACACTGCTACGGGATGGACAGACAAGGTGTTGTGGCCAGCACTGGCTCGAGGGGCTTGTAAGGAGTCACAAATCCAGCGACAAACGCCCAACCCGGCCAGATACCGCGTTGCTTCGCCTCCTCTGGCTGCAGATGCCCACACAGAGCACCTGGCAGCCTGAGCCACCGCCTTCCAGAAATCACCCTTGCCAAAGGGAAGCAGCAAGGCCTGAAGCTGGCTGCTCCCCGAAGCGAGGCAAGGAGAACATCAAGAGCTGGAGCAAGCAGGGCACCGTTGCAGAACCGCTGCTTTACCGCAGGTTGTACGTCCTCAGGTTGCGCTGTCTCCGTTTCGTGGCGCGCAGCTTGACGAAGGTCCGGCCTGTCGGGTCGAAGACGCACAGGACGGTGATGCAGACGCTCAGGATGACAACCCAGTTGCACACCACCATTCCTGAGGAGAATGCAGAGAGAAGTCAGGTGCTCTGCCCGTGGGTCTTGGCAGCGTCGCATCCTGCTTTTCGCCACCCACATCAGACACCACCCCCTCCCCACCTCCAGCGCTGCAGGGCACGGAAAGTTACCCCCAAATACTCCTGCAGCCAGCTGCGGCAAATGGACACCCTCTGGAAAGGCTTTTAAAGCACAGCCACATTTCCCAGCTGGTTTAGGAGATTGCCCGTGCAGAAGGCCATTAAATGCTCGCTGAGTACCTTGGGGCACCACAACATTAGCGGCCCCTGCACCCCGCCAGGAGACTGGAAAGGAGTTCCAGGAATACAGCAAAGCCATTTTGAAGTGAAGAGGGGGAACCACGTCGTACAGACTCCCCGGGCAGAGCCTTCCACGGGAACAGGAATTCTCGCCTCAGCACAGACAACGCAAACAAACCAACACAACAACCGCTCTGAGCAGCAACGGCTCGGGGAAAACAAGCGCCGCGTTTCCAGCTACGATCCCCTCTCAACAGTCAATCCCCACGTGCGTGAATGAACGAGCCCTCCGAGGCGAGAGGATGGCTGTGCGCGCAGGAACGCGCCCAAGCCACGTTCCCAATACCTACCCAACGTGACGCTCTTGGCAGTGAGATCGTTGCAGGAAGCGTAGTACTGCGTCAGCCACACGATGCCCACGATAGCGTACACAAACTCGATCACCAAGATCGCTGAAACAAAAGGAACACAAGGCAGAGTAGCAGCAGCAGCGCCTCCCGACGGATTAACGACTGCCTCTCCCCGTCTCCTGGAGAAGGAAACCCAGAGACGGGCTCTTTAGCAGGACGGTTGTATGGAATAATTGACTGGTAGAACTGGGGCCCGATGCTTTGGAAGGTGATATTTGAGAAAAATGAACCCAAAATGTCATGTGTCCTTAACACTAACTGCTCCTAAGTGACACATGGGCGCGGGGCTGTCAATGCCCTTGGAGTTATCAGAGGTGTGATTAGACAAGCCATGCAAGAGTGGGAAGATTCCCTGGGGGAAGAAGAACCACCGTGTAGCCATACCTAGGTCTTAACCACCACAGACGGTTGGCTCGACTCAAAGATACAGAATAAATAGCGTGTCTCCAGGATTAATTCTGCTTATTACGCTTAGCAAACGCTCCCAGCACCTCCGCCCTTTGCCGTTCTTTCAGTAACAGATCCCAGGACACGGTCCTTAAGGACTCATTTACTGGCTCCTTGGTTTTGCAGGTTACCCTGGTAACGAACAAAAATCTGAGGGGGAACAGTGGGTCCTGGGAACAAAAAAGTTGGGAACCATTGCTCTGAAGTGCACATCCTCACACTTTCTCTACATGCCATAACCCCGATGAACAAATCGGGTATGGAGAGGGTAAATAGGTTGTTTAGTAACTCCTAGCAAACCTTTGGTGGAGCTGACACTAAACCAATGTTCCAGCCTCACTGAGTTCCAATCCAGCCTCTTTATCTACATGCTGGCACCGTATCTCTCCCTGAGCAGCTTACTCCAGACTCTCACTAGCCTGGAAAGACCAGTTGAGAGAGATACAGAACAAAGTTATCAACAGCCGTGGGCCAGGGCTGGACCTGGCTCCAGATCAGCCCAGCCTATGTTCTTAAAATGAGTTAGGCTTTGCCTACCTTGGCTTCTCTCTGAGATCACCTGCTGCAGGGCAGGAGCACGGAGGATATCTTCCCAGGTTCATCCTGGAACTCTCTCCCTAGATTCATACGGGCTCAACAGCACGTGCTTAAACTGGGACAGTCACACGGACCTTGCCCACACAGTGGTCACACTCCTACTTCTATCATCAGAACTGCTGAAGCCATTATGTGTTAAAAAAAACCCCAAGAAACAAGCACGCACCAAACACAAGCTCCGGTGGAAATGCAGATTCTGAACACAGCTACAGTTTAAGGCAGACAAGGAAGGAAAGTGGGTGTTTCTCGGGTAGAAAAATGGCTTTCTGGATTCTCTCTACCTCCCTTGTCCCATTTAGTCTGGTTTTAACATGGTGTTACTCAAACCACCAGGCTCTACATGCTTCCCCCGGGAGGCTGCAGCGTGTCTGGGAAAGGGGAGAGAGATTTGTTTGCTGTTCGCGTTAATGATTTGCACTTTAGCACTCAAAGGCGGAAACGTCTCTCAGACAGAGCTTTCAAGCAAGGTCACCCCCATGTTAGTGAATTCTGCAGGAAAACCACCCAGCAGAAACAGCGATGCAAAACCAGGAGGAGCTTTGTTTGAAATGGGCTCGATTCACATTCTCCTAAAGAGTTTTCTTGCAAAAATCTTCACTCGGCACAGAAAAATCCCGTCGAGTTTCTGTACCTGGAAGATAACGGAACAGAGGAGGGGAGACAAGCTAAAATAGGGAAGCCCTGAATGAGAGCCCAAGGAGACATCTCTTTCCTGATCTAGTTCTTGACGGGTGAGACACGAAATGTTTTCAGGAAGACAAATATGCGTTCTAAGAGAGGATGCAACCAGAGAGCAGGTGCTAAACCCGATTATCCCCTGGCGCCTGGAGGTGGAGCATCAAAGGGCAGGTTGCTGGATGCAGAGATGCATCACATGTGAGTCAAGAGGTCAAGCGCATGTCTCAAGGCAGGTGGGTGGAGATGTGAGCGCCTGCGTGACAGGCGAGGCCACGCGCGCACCTCGGGGTCAGAACCACCAGGATTTACGCAGACATCTGCCCGTCCCGTAGGAAAATGTGGAGTGGGGGAAAAGGTGGGGGAGAGGTGTAGATGCATCTCACTGCGGCAGATCCGTGTGGCGAGCCAGAAGGGGAGCATATTTTGTTAGAGGAAGAGGATGTACCTGCATCGCAATGAGGCTGCCAAGTTAAAGGTTTGCTAGAAAGATATTTGGGGCATTGCATGAGAGTCTTACAGCAATGACAGGGTGCAGTCTATGTGATGTATTCGGATGCATATCACATACAAGTGGCCATCTGGATGTCTTTCAGAAGCTGTGTGTTTGTCAGGGTGTGGGGAGAGAAGTCTTCTGCGCTAGCAGATGGCAGTGTGGAGGCTGAGTCATTAGGAGGCCTCAGGCCGCTGCCTCTTACCCAGTCTGACATAGAGCACATACTGCATCGAGTCCCGGGGCTCTGTGTACAGGATACTGCCTCGCATGCTGAGCCAGATGATTGCCACCTCTGCGATCATACAACTGAGCAGGATGCCCAGGTAGCCTCTGCCGTGGTCCACCAGGTTAAGCGAGCAGGTCTCGTTGGGGTTGTACACCAGCCCAAAGAGCACCACAGAGAGGATCACAAACCTGCCAGTCACAAACCAGCTTGTTACCAGCAGTAAGCCAAAAGAAAGCTGCACGTAATATCCCACATCTGTTCTCCTCACCGAGCCACTGAGGATCCTCAGTGTCCCGCAGCTCCTTACAATTACTATTAATTTGGTCTGGAAATCTCCTCCCCACAAGCCATCCAGAGGCCCTGCTACCCCAGTCAGAACGAGTTGATAGTTTGGGTCAAGTCACATTACCCCACGGGATCCGGCAGGCCAATTGTTTTTCCTGAGCCCCTGTACAGAAATCACAGCCCCAAACTCCAGTGGACAACCTTGGGCAGCACTGGAGGATGCGGGGAGCTCTGGTCAGGCTCCCCTCTTTGGAACTGGCTCTAGAACTTTGAATAGAACCATGTTGGTGTCTGTCACAAATGCCCCAAACAAGCCTTCCAGCCGCACGTATAAGCGCAGGAAGAATTACAGCTGCAAGAAACGGGAATAGCATAAAAAAGATTCCACGGCAGGAGAACTGGAAGCATCGCTCTGCCTTTCTCACTTACCAGGTGGTATGCAGGAGGAAGAGGAAGACGGCTGGCAGAACCAGGTCATCGCTGCCTACAGACCAGCGCCGGCGGAACACGACAATCCCTGGCATGGCTAGCGGGTCTGAGGAAGTTCAGCAGGCACGACACTCACCTCCTGGAAAAACACAACAACAAAACAGAACCAAAAGATGCTGCTGACCTTCTTCAAACCCCTCAGGAGAGCCCCATGAGCCCACACCAGCAGCAGGACTGCACCCAAGAGCTGTTTTACACCAAAGATGGCAGATCTTCTTCCGTCCAGCACCAGGGGGCATGAAAAGCTTGAGGAGCGGAGGATGGGAGAGGAAAGAGTGGGAAGTATTAGGTGAAGCCGGTGCGTAACTCACTGAACATAATCACCACTCGTCCAGCTCTACTTCATGAGATTACCTGGAATCCTGTTAGGGCTGTGCCTTGGTAAGCAGTCACTGTGGGCTGGTTTGGACTGGTTAGACTGGCCTCAACTCTAATGAAGGCCCTATCACCACGTTCTTCCCCAGGCACACCTGTTGGGGTGCTTCTCTTGTTGTCCACCATCTTTTCTCTTGTTGTCCCACAGTTCCCTCCCTCACTTGGCTCAACAAGCCAAAATACCCATTAGCAGCAGCATCTGGGGAAGCTTTGGACTGGCTGCCAACAGCCAGCTCCTTGGAGATCCCTCCCTCCCTCGTCCATCGGCTGCACCCTGCCAACTCCACGTCTCCGTTGTGTTCACACCGCTCCTGACAGGCACTAACAATTCAAAAGGTCGAAGATTGAGGTGCTGGCTGTTCCTCCCCATGTTTTGTTTGTGCTCCTATTTTTAAAGTGCCACAAACCCTTTAAAAAAAGCAACAGCAGTGGTACAAGTCACGAGACTCCGCAGGGCTATCCAGACACCTCCTCCCAGCACAGCTCTCCCACACCGTTTCAGCTCTGCTGTACACACTCCAGCCTGCTCCAGTCCAAGTCCAGCTCAGTCCTTTCCCGCAGCACGCCCCCTCTCCTCCTCTATGCAGGGAGCTGAGCAATGCTGAGCAAGAGCTCAAGGGCCCGCGGGGGGCAAGAGGCTGGGGCCAGACTCTGCTCAGGGGTGCCCAGCGCCAGGCCAAGGGGCAGCGGGCACCAACTGGAAGGCAGGAGGTTGCAGCTGAGCAGGAGGAGCAACTTGTTTGGGGGGAGGGTGTTGGAGCCTGGCCCAGGCTGCCCAGAGAGGTTGTGGAGTCTCCTTGTGTGCAGAGATTCCAAGCGCGCCTGGACACTGTGATGCTGGGCCCCCTGCTCGGGGTGACCCTGCTGGGGCAGGGGGGTGGCACCAGAGGATCCCCAGAGGAACCTTCCAACTCCATCATGCTGGGATTCTCTGTGATTTCTTGTACAACACACGTCAACAATGACCCACAACCATGACTTGTGTTTGGTTTTGTCAGCCTTCACTTTCTGAGATTGTGTTCATGTGGTATGCCCAGAGCCAGCAGTCATCTCCTGACTGCAGTGGCCATTCCCATCCCTCTCTTCAGCACCCTAAACCCTGTCACACTTCTCTTCCTTGTACCCTCCTGAACCACCACACACCAGGAGACACCACACGTTGGCCTGCATCTCTCCACTCCAAGCCACCACCTCAAGAACGCCAAGTTCTCCTAACTGACACATCTCAGTGCCAAATTCCAGCACTTCTCCCTCTTCTAAACCCACGAATCTCCCAGTCTTCACATTCACACCCTGCTGCCCGAGCGCTCAATCCGCGACCTGCGGCGACCACCCCCCTGCAACGCTCTTGGTCCGGGTGTTCCAAGTTACTGATAGGCTCACAGAGACAAAAATCAAAGCGTCCACGTTTGTTACTTCTGATGCAACCAGGATTTTCAACAGCTTTTCAAAAGGACTATCATCTGCTGTACCTCATGTACCAGGCGAAAAAATAAATAAACTCAAACTTGTATCTGCTGTCTCTAATTTAGCGCTCTGGGTTAAAAAAAAAAAAGGGGAGGGGGGGGGAGTGACATGATCACATCTAAATTAATTTGAACCTTCGAAGTAACACAAGTGTTGGTTTTGTGGCAGAGCACAGGCTGTATCGCAGCACCGATCGCTGCAGGAACAGAAGCTGCCTTATCCTACTAAAACCTGTTCACCACTCAGGTGCCGTCACCTCATCGCTGACCCGCCGTGAAGAACATCTCGGACCAGAGGAGTCTCCCCCTCCCATATTGACACTCATGGCCACAGGACTAGACCTTCCTGCCTGCTTCACAGAATCAGAGCAGCAGTGGTTGGAAAGTTCTTCTGGAGCTCNTGGCTTCCTTCAGTCATCAAGGACTGAAAACCTACTCAAACCTTCCTCCCTTTCCGGGAGTTTCCGCAGTTAACAGGCTGACGCGCTTCCAGCACGTTACTCACTGGGGTGAAGGAAACGCTTCATTCCACCAACAAAGCGAATGTGAAATTACACCACCATTTGGATTCACACTTCCTTAGCACATAATAATCAGAGCACTCAGTACATGGCAGCTCTACCTTCAAACTGCTCACTCCTCTGGCCATCTGGCGACGTCTTCTCGCCCTCCCGCGAATAACCCACCCGCCTGTCACGCAGCACCCATACGACAGCCCTTGTATCTTGAGTATCGCTCAGGGTACGTGGACACGCTTCCAGCACGGTCATCGACTCTGCCTCTGGCCACCGCAGCACCTCCCAGCCCAGCTCCCACCTCAGCTCCCACCAGCCCACGGCTTTCGGCCTCATCCCGCCAACGCGCTTTGCACAACTCTCCCACCCCTCCAGCTGCAGGCAGATGTGCTCTGCCCAATTCCACCACTCTCAGCCAGCCTAAGAGGCAGGGTCGCGGCAAGAGCAGCAAACATCTAACGTGGGTTCCTCATCCCCAGCAACAGATGGGGCTGGAGCAGAGCAGCCTGTCACTCACTGTGGGACTGTCACTCCTATCTGCACGCTCACCAGGCTCCCAGTCCACCACAGAAGGAGCCCCAGTTAATGTTCAAAGACTTCATTGAAAATCTCAACTGTGAGGTCTGGGGCTTCACCCCCAGTTTGGAAAGACGGGAGATGACAGAAGGCCTGAGACTGTAAAGCCCACAAATAAGCCAGTAAAGCTCTCACTGTGAGGACTTTCCAGTTTCATGCCAGGGCAGCAGATCCCAGGAGCTACATTTTAAGATGACGAAGAGAAGATGTAGCAGAGGAACTGGGAGGAAAGCGGAAGGTCAGAGTGCAAACAGCCCCAAGACCACTGACCCTAGTTTTGTGCCAGCGAGAACTCCTAAAATCGCTGCAAAGACTGAAAAATTCCCAGGACTCTGAAATCTGAACCCCAGAAGGAGAAGTCCCAAGCTCCCAACACTGGAATTACGGGGTGTTCATGCAGGCGCAAGCTTTGTGTGCACGGAGTCCAGAGCCCTTGACCCTCAGACCAGAGAAAGATGGATGGAAGCAGAAATCTTACATGGCTTGGGTGGTCCAGCCTCTGGAAGCTCTCCTCTCCCGGCAGGGTGTTTCAGAAGTGCATATCCACGGAGACAGACATCACAAGGGAAGGAGGGAGCAGCAAACTCTTCTTGCAGCCATTGCAAATCATCCCAGCCGGCAAAGGGCCGGGCGGCGCCGCGGCCGCCTCCGGACGGAGCCGGGCATCACCTCCAGAGCAGCTCCCTCCCTCCCTCCCAGGCAGACGCCTCATTTATTCACTGGGGCTGCCGAGAGCCACCGAGCCAGGGGTCGTGACTCCCCCTTCCACACCCCCGGCACCCTCGGCAAGGAAGTGACATCATCCCTATTCTGAGGAGATCCTACGTGAATTGTGGGAAGAAGGACTGGGAGCGCGAGCGGGCGATGCTGCCAGAGATGCACGGAGACGGGAGACAAGGGAAGTCCCTCCAGCAGCGACTGCAGCCGCACGAACCTCCTCCTGCCACCCACCGAGGAGGACCACGAGCCCTGCGGCAGCAGCTCGGGTTTGGCCAGGAGCTGGAAGAGCCTTGGCCGTGGCGATGGCATCGGGCAACGCTGCCAGAGTAGGGCTGGGAAAGGCTGAGGGCCGCTGGTCGCTCCTCTGGCATGTACTGAATGGTCGGGGGGGTGGGGAATTGGATGGGACACAAAAGGGGCACACAGAGGGGGCCACGGCGGTCATAGAAAGGAGAGACTGTTCCAGAGGAGCAGCCTCTCCCAGGCCTTTTCAGCCGCTAATTCCTTGTGACATGCTCTGGGGTATGACAGGATGTGGGGGAAGGGGAGAATTAGCTGTCTGGAGGGGAAGGCTTAGAGAAAAGAGCAAGGGAGAAAAACGCTCCAGCGAGACAACGTTCCAGCTAAACCTGGGAGATTTAGTCTAATCCAAGATCCCATCACATCTGACATTAGCCTCAGAAGAAGCTACACAAGTAAATACAAGTCGAACGTGGCCAGGGCTGAAGGAAAAAGGCTGTGAGGAGATCTGGAGCTGCAGGAGACCACCCACACCACGCCAACACCCCGGCAGAGATGCAGCGACTCCCCACCACCCAAATCCACGAGCAGGATTTGCTTGGAGCTCACAGCATCACGCCGACTCCCCAGGCACGGTTGCACCCACACAGCCTTATACACTAACCCCCCCACAAACCTTCAGCCCTGGCTCTGCAAGGGGTTGTGGGCTCGCCCAGCATCCCCACCTCCATCCCCCAACAAACGCCCTCCTGGTCCCCATCCAACCTCCTGCACTTCAGACCATCGCTATCGCTGTCCAGCAGAAGAGGGGAGGCCAGCACCACACTGAGATTGGATCCACCAGTGCCAAGAGGTTCTCCTCGCTTTGACAGCCCACTGGCCACGTCTGTGCATAGGCAGGAGCAGGAGGAAGCTCTGCTAGCTCAAGATGTTCATCACTTGCCTTTCCCCTCAGCCTCAGATAGGGACCTGCTTGCAACTTGGCGTGACCCAGGTATGACAAAGCAATCCCATCTCATCCGTGTTTCGGGTCTCAGCACCCTCTTTCAACTGGTCCTCCCAAATTCTGCCTCAACTCTAGACTCCTACAGCATGACTCATCCAAACCCCCTCAAGATAACAACTGCTCAAAGCCAGACCTTCATCTTCACTGGAAGATGGGCTACAGAAATCCCGAAAGAAAAGGGCTTTCTAGGCCTGAGCTCTAGATTCTTGCAGGAGTCACTATGGGACAAAGCCCTTTGCTGTTCTGCAGAAGTCCAGCAACATGTACAGGGCCCTGTTGGCCCTCCCAGTGACACGTTCATCCTCTCAGTGTCACGTTCCTGCAGGATTGGATGAAATGTCACCGTATTCCCAGGGAAGGTCCCAGCCCCAACCTGCTGTCCCGCTGAGAAGCCCCAGCCCAGGACTGTGGCTTTCACAGATCATCTAGAGCTGCTCAGGAAAATCCATCTGGAAAACCAACATGAAACAATGTTTGTGTCACAGCAGCTCCACCAGCAGCATTTCCTCAGGGGTTATTTGCTGCTCCTTGACAACAGAGGCACCTTCCCTGCTCCCCGTGCCAGCACAACCAGGTCACCTTGCCCACGTATCCAGAGGTGCTTCTCCAGAGGGTAGAGCAGCCTGGCTTGAGGGCCCTGAGACAATACGAACACCTCCATGGCAAGCCCCAAGAGTCAACTGAGCAGCCCAGGCAGGCCCAGGACAGTGCCTGGACACCACCAGATTAACTCCACCCACTTAGATCCTCTAGAAGCACCTTCTGCGGTCCCAGCACACATAACTGCGAGTGGAAGTACTCCTCCACAGTACTGCACCACCTTCCTCTTCTCCTTCCATCACCAGCACTGCCCCTTGCTGGTACAGCTCCATTTCCTCTCGCTGGAGTTAGTTATTAGAGTTATCGAAGCTCTTTGTACTTCTTGCAGATGCCAAAGTGGTTTCTACACTGAAGGGAACTAAAAAAGCAACAGCGTTTTAAAATAGCCACGTTTGACAAACGTGGGTGACCAAAACTGACATTCGGCGTGCTTAACCGTGCAGCTCCTGACCCTCCAACATCTGCTGCCTCGTCAAGCACAAACCCTTCCCTCAAAATAGCAACTTCTCTAACAGACAGGGCTCCAGCTCCATCGAGTCACCTCTACCTGAACCTCACATCTTCCTTTCCTCAGGATGCCCCACGCAGGATACGAGTTTTCTACCCCAGGTTGGGTCATCACCCGTGCAGCTTATAGAGACCTTCTGTTCCCACTGCACACTTACTGTACATGATGGAAATCATCAATTACAACTTGGACCAAACCTCATCACTCCTCATCCAGCTATTGTCAAGGGCCTTTAAACGGAGCTCTTTCTGTTTCTGAGTTTGGTTCTTCACCATCTGGGAACTGTTCTGCTCTTGCAGGGGGAAGGAGGGATGTGGTTACATCCACACGACGTGTCCTGAAGCTGGCTACAAGGGATTTGCTTGCCTGTGGCTGTACCCATACAAACCCATCTCTCCTCCAGCACCTCTTGCAAAACCCTGGGGGTGATGTGAAGTGGCCGACAAGGTCCATCTCCTCTGTACAATTTACCCAGAACAACCATTAGCAAGAAATGGTGGTAGGACAGATGAAAAATCATCCACACCTTCAAGAAGTGCCCTTCCAGAGTGGGAATATCTCAGAGCATCCTGTACAAGGAAGGAATCCTTACTGGAATAGAGGCTTCTAATATAAGGTGGGGACGAATTTACAGAGCACCCAAGGAAGATGAGTCCTTCCTTCCACGACAGGGCCGCCTCTTGCAAGTGGCAGAAGACATCTCCTGTGAGTGACGCCCGCAGGAATCGCAGGGAAAGCTCCTTCCCTGGGGGGAGATGCTACAGCAGCTGCCACAAGGTTGTGAGGACAGCTCAAACATGACTGGATATGATTAAAGGAACAGATCTGCTCTTTAAAGAATATTCTGTGTATTAACGTAACATCTAAGAGACATATTTACAAGCGAGTGCTCAGCACAGGCAGGAAACCCCGGCAAAAAAACCAACAGGGTCTTTAATTTTCACACCTACTTTGAAGATTCTCCTTCGGAGTCTCCCATTTGCCAAGGGGTAGCAAATAAAATGAGTCAGCGTCAAAGCCACGGGATGAAACCATTGGGTTTGAGCAAGGAAAGGTTCAAAACGCCTCTTGGGGCCTGGCACATTTCAGATGCAGCTCCCCCAGGAGAAGGTCACTGCACCACAATCATCTCAGGACAACGGCATCGTTACGGAACTGATCTGATTAGGTTAGATCTGGAGCTGTGATACTGTCCGCTGACACAAATACCCAAAATACAGCCTGGGGGACAAAGTGACCTTCAAAACCCAGCAGACACAACTCACCTGTATGTCCCAGCAGCTTAAATCAGAGCTGCTGCCACTAATACACCCCTGGAAGCGCGGTGGTGATGGTCACGAGAATAGATGGGTAGTAACAAGAGCACGGTACTGGCCAGCGGGGCCAGCGCTGGCCCATCTCTAACTCAGTTTATTCCTCCCCAAATCCCATTTCCCTCTGGCAGCATAAACACGCCAAGATGTTTTCCAAGTGCTTCAATCCCCTTTGTCCCTTGCTCCAAACACCTCTTGCCTTGGGTGGAAACAGCTCTCACGTGTCCCACACTACATTCAGAGCCATCTCCTACCTCTTATCTTCTTGACCCTCGCAGCCTTACAATTGATACCCTTGAATTTCAAAAGCCTCCTATCGGTGTTTCGTAAGCAATCCCTCTTCTCTCACGAGTCAAAAGAAGCCAGCTCTCCAAACGTTACTACTAATGCAGCAGATTTAGGCTCCGATTCGCTATTCACTCCAAACAGGTTGTTATCCTGCAGAACAAAGCTGGACACAAAACACCGCAACGAGTCCAACGCTGACCTATCGCCTGCTCTTGCGCAACAGTCCGGATAATCCTGGAGAGTCATTAACTGCAATGTCAAAACTCACAAGTATTTTTCAAAAGAGGTGAGATTTTAATCAGCTTTTGGGGCTCAGCAAAGAAAGGCACCAGAACCACCACTGTATCCACGTGGTATGTTCTTGTTCACAGCGGTGGTGTCCTTGTAAAAAAAATACTATCTTGCAAAAACCCCCAAGCTAGTAGGATCTGAAGCCTTCTCTCCCCATTTTTTTTTCCAGCTGGGATACCCCAGAGGCCAGGATCTGTCCATGGGCAGAAAGGAACAAGTTTGCAGGGATCAACACAGTCCTCCTCTTAAAAATATTTTTATTTGAAGAGAGTGATCACTGTGAGATGTCTCAACTACCTAAATTAAAGGCAGAATAACGTTGAGAGCCTCACCCTACAGCTCCAAGATCACTAGCACCCTTCTTCTTGACATCATAGAATCACAGAATGGCGGGGGTTAGAAGGGACCTCAGGAGATCATAGAGTCCAATCCCCCCACCAAAGCAGGATCACCTAGAACAGGCCACCCCTGAACACATCCAGGTGGGGTTTGCAAGTCCCTAGACCTGAGCATCAGCACAACTTAACTCCAAGCTTCCCGCTTGCCAGGCTACAGAAAATGAAAAGCCTTCCTGAATAACTGGTCAAGAACCAAGAGAAGCCGACAGTGGAGCTTACCTTAAAATGAGCCACTTTACGGAAAACCTGGGAGTGGAGAAGGAACACAATCCAAGTCTGCTGACACCAATTTAGTTAAAAACAACACCCAATCGTTGTATCGATGCCGACATCTCTGCAACCACCTACATTTTGTGCTAGCGAAGCCCACAAGCTGAGCTTTCTGACGATTCCAAGCTCGAGCAAAAAATAATGTCCAAGTTGCTAGGGGGAAAAATGTATTAAAAAGTGAAACTCATTTTGTATTTTTAAGTAGAACTTACTGTTCTGCAAGGTAATAAGATCTGCTAATGTTTAAGAGTCAGCAACCGGTGACAAGAAGAGCTTGGCTTGAATGGGGTAGAGAAAGGATGTGGAAAGATAATATCTGGATGCGCTGACCTAAGTCTGTAGAGCATCTTGCTTTCCAAAGTGCTGAGCCAGCTCAGCACCCTAAATCCAGCTCGCACCACCAGGCCAACCCACGCTCACATACACGGTATAACAGTTAATTTTTCCTGGACACAATTATTAGGGATCAAAGTTCTCTGGTTTTGTTGTCATATCCCATGGCTATATTCAAAAACGTGTTCACTCACGGTTGTAAAGCACGTAACCATTAATTTGTCTGGAGTTAAAAAAAAACCCCAAGCAGAAAACAGCCAAGGGCTGGATCCAGTCAGCCAGGGCAGAGCAAAGCGGGCACTGGTACTTACCAAAGGAGTACTTCAGATGTAGCCGACTGGTGCCAATCCGAGAGCCTCATTTCTTTCGGCAAGTTCTTTTTCATGACAATACTGACAAATTTTAAACTGTCGGGGTTAGTCCATCCTGGGATTCTGATCAGATCAGCCACCTTAAAACAAAAAAAAAGAAAAAAAAGCAGGAGAAAAAACATCAGGAGGAGCAAATTGCAAGGGGAAAACAAATATACTCAGCGATGTACCCCTGCTACAGCCAATCTTGAGGTGACCTGGACAACCCCCCAGCCACACCGAAGAGGAATTGCCTCTCGCCGACACCACAGGCAGGTTCCCCGGCTTCCTAGTTTACGCTAGTGGGCAAACAGTTTTCCCAATAACTTGACTCATTGCTTCAGGAATTCCCTAGAGGATGAGTCACCTAGAGGGAAAGCCACCAGTCATTCTACAGGAGCTAAAGGGACCACCGCTGCCAATCCGAGAAGAGCGAAAGAAGTGGGAGAACAGAAGAGCAGTGCCAAACTGGGGAAAACTGGGCGGCCAGCACTGCTCCTTGGCAGTCCTTCCCAGCTCCCCTCCCCAAAAAAGTGTGGCAGCGAGCAGAAGCACACCCGTTTGAGTAGAAGCACACCCGTTCGAGCAGAAGCACACCCGTTCGAGCAGCAGAGAGGCAGTACCAGGCTCCCGAGAGAAGGGAATCGCCGGGGAGCGGTTTCCTCCACATGCATCGGCCAGGAAATGCTGGTTCTGCTGACATCCAAGGGCTGCTGGATACAGGAAGGGAAGGGAAAGATGCTAAAGGATAAAACCCGATGCCTCTTCTCTCTCCTGCCAGCACACAAGGGGATATCATCGGGCATAATGCAAAATTTCAGGGCCTCTCTGCTTCTACTCCAACATCTGGCCCCTACATTGCTTCTCTGGTCTCTTATATTCGCACTAAACCGCAGCTGCTGATCTTGTTGGGCAGCTTGTGCCTCCCCTT
Organism: Todus mexicanus; assembly: GCA_013389965.1. Classification (NCBI taxonomy): domain Eukaryota; kingdom Metazoa; phylum Chordata; class Aves; order Coraciiformes; family Todidae; genus Todus; species Todus mexicanus. Next base: position 15,385 of record WEIS01079858.1, read on the forward strand.
GGGTCCAGATGGCCACGTTGGCTTCAGATTCTTTACTCTGGGCAAGGCCACGTCTGTATCTTACATTCCTAGAAAGGAGACTGACTGAACCGATCAGGTCACTGAGGCCATGCACCCCAAAGGCCATGCACATTCTGCCACGTCCTCGCATCACCCGGAATGGGATCTGAACTTCAGAGCTCTCTCTAGGTTATTGTAAATGACTCAAACCCTGAAGCTCTCACTGCTTTTCCGTGTCATTCACCACAGAAGATTGCTGCTTGTAACCCGTCACGAGCTGCCCTTTGCTAACTGGTCTCCCATCATGTGTCTACTCCCACAAACAGCCCCACAAAGGCTGTTAAACCACTTCACAACTAGCTTAGAATCATGGAATCATTTAGGTTGGAAAAGACCTTTAAGATCATCGGGTCCAACCACTACCTCTATTCTACTAAGTCCACCACTAAGTCATATCCCCAGGACACTCCAAAACCCAAAGTCCCCCAAGTCCACGTCTCTTACCAGCCCCCCACCATCCCCGATTTGTTTTCTTTCATTGTTCAAACAAAGCTCCCAGTAGACAGACCCCAACACGCTCTTCCAGGGGCCCACCTCATTCTGCAGCAGGATTTTAAAGACGGAGCATTCTCAAGGACTGGGAATCCCCTGAAAATACCATGTCCACATCTCATTGCAAATGCCGATATCTGCCTTCTCCTGTTACTCCCCAAACCTCCCCAGCTTCCCACTGCCCAACAGCTTGTTCCTCCTGAGAGCATCAGCCTTGCACTGTATTAAGTAGAACCTGTTTCTTGCCCACATCCAATTTTTTTTTTCCCCCCAACAAGATCTTGGGAAATCTCACAATCTCCTCATCCCCAGAGCCCTGCTGTTTTCAGAGGAGACCTTTTCCCCTCACAAATCCAGGTCACGTGCCCGGATCACGGAGCATCTCCACTTTCACTTCAACGTTTACCCTGCGGCATTAATGAAGCAAAGATCAAACATCGAAGTAACGAGTTCTGGCTGCTGAGGGATGTGCGTGTTCCTCAGGATGGACGAAGGTAGGTGGTGTTACCAACACAAGCCATGATTACCTTTAATGTACACCCCACATTGCATAAAACCACGTTATATTTGCTAAAATCCTACAGAATTGTGAACTCCACCCCAGAAATTTCCCTGATTTGGATAATATCATATAATTTATACACGTTTTCAAGGCAAACAACAGCAGAACAGCTTTGGGTTGACTAAGATGCTTTTCTCATCTTAGAGAAGCCCAAATTAATGTGGACTAGAATCTTAAAAAGCTCTTCTTTTCGCTCCTGAGCTCAAAGAGAACATCGAAAGCCTAAACTCTGCATTTTCAGATGCCGGCTTCTGCTGCTGCAACTTCAGAAGAAATGTGGTGCTGCCCCTCCCAGCTCGCGGCTTCCACCTCAGCGCACGAGAACAGCTCTTGAAATAAAACAAATCGTCAGGCTGAGTATTCCCAGAAGAGACAACAAAATAAAACTCTTGCCTTATTCCTGCCTGGAGAACAGTCTTCTAAAGAAAGCTGCCGGCTCTGCCCCAGCTCATGCAAAGCTGCCTAATTACAGTGAAAATCTGAAGCGAGGAGGAGCAGGAGGGAGGCAGAGCCAGACTCCGGCGCTTTGGCTCCTCACACAAATGACAGCTTGGGCAAACTTTTCCTGCCTCAGTGGCTGCTGCTATAAATACCCCCCTCCAGGGCTCAGTGCTGCAGGAACCCAGAGCCCAGGCACCTCTCAGGAACCCTCCGAAGCCTGCACTGCTCTGGAGGAGCAGCCTCCTTCTGTGGTTAGACACACACCAACACACTTCTCCTACACATGGCTCCTCTCTCGTATCATCCCAGACCTGCTGGTCACAGCACCGTCCTCTGCTCAGAGCAATCCTGCTGTCACACACCCCTATGCACCTTGCTTGCTGAAAGGCTCCCTTGTCTCCTCACCCATCCCTATCCATTTTACACCGCTCTTCTTTCCTCTGGCAGCCCACTCCCCTATTATTCTGTCCTTCTCTTACTCCCTTTTCTTTCCCAGTCTCCTCATTTTCCGTGGTTTCTCCCTTGACTACGTTGCTTTGCAGCCCTCCATCTATTTCTCCACATTTTTGTTGCTAAGATGCCCTGGAGGATCTGGAGCCAAGCAGAGCTCCTCCTTCCAGCTGCCAACAGCTGTTCTCCAGCCCAAGCGGCTTGTCCGTTCGGGACCCAGAGGAGATCACTGAGCAGAGAATGCAGCACGCCTGCGAGAAGGGAAATCACCAACTGTTCGATGCGTGCAGCTCTAATTCCCTCCTGCTTTAGGAAATTAAGTCCCAAATTCAGACCCAGTGGAAATCAAACCCAGGCAGTTCCCCAAAGACTTACCGGTTCGCTTTCCCTCCAGCCACTCTCTCCAGCTGGTGCTTCAGCTAAAGATGCTGCACCCACACAAGCTCAGCACCGCTGCAGGAGGCGCAAGGAAGCCAAGAGCAGCTCAGGACCCGCACCTCTACAGACCACTCCTTGCTGGGACAAGCAGAGCAAACGCTGCCTCCTCTTCTCAGAAATTCCTGCCCGTCCAGCGCTTCCCTAATGACACAGCAAGATAGAACTGGAATCCTGGGCTGAATCCTGCCGAGCTGAAGTAGCCAGACTCTTCCTGCATCTCAGATTTGGATGCGTGCGGTAGAAGGCAGGAATCCTATTTTCATTTTGCTTATGTAAGCAAGGATGAATCAAGCCCAGGTTTCTCTGATCTGGTGTCATATATATCTTTCTCTCCCTAACCCAGAGCTCAAAACCCCTTCTCTTCAGCCAGAGCCTCCATTAGCTCCACTTCTGAACACCAGCAGACACAGCCCTCCCCGGCAACACCCACGCACAGCACCTTCTGCACACACACAGAGCACAGCATCCGCATGCACAGCTCCTCTCCAGAGCCCCCAGGCCTTGCCTGGCAGCTACACCCGCCCCTCACCAGCCTCTGTCTCCTCCTGCTGCTCCCCAGAAGAGCTGGAGATGAGTAGAAGAGTCCAGTTTCTAGCTCTGTTAATTATTTAGATGACTTAATTTTAGAAGTTCTCCTGCTTAAGTTCTGTAGTCCTCTACTTTTCCACTTCTGAGTCCTTCAAATACTCCTATTCTGTCATGTATATTTACTCAAACTTTGCTCCTGTTCCACCACTGAGCTTGTAAAGACTTCTTCAGCCTATTTTTCTCCATGGGTTCATTGCTACAGACCTTGGAGGCCGAACACCTCATCACCATCTCATCCTTCATTTTCTTCATGTGTCTCCATAATAAGCTGTTCAGGGCAGGGGTGGAGTCCCCCTGATCCCTGGAGGGGTTTCCAAGCTGTGGAGATGTGGTGCTGAGGGACACGGGGTAGTGGTGACCTGGTTCTATGATACACTGACCATCGACATCTTTCTACCTCACAGCTCTCCCCAAATCCCACTTGCAGGCTCCTTTCCAGCTAACGAGAACACCACATAACAAGCTCTGTACTGTGCTGCTCATTTCATTCCCCTGGCTCCAGAAGGTGGTCACATGAAGGGGCCATGTGAAGCAGACTGTGGGGACTGCTCTCTCCTCCTTCACACAAACGCACGCATGGCGGGGCTTGCAGCTAATTGCAGATCTCCTCAACAGAAGCAAAACGTTTCTAGCCTGTCCCAAGGGTTGGCATTTTCATGAAGACACGTGTATCTGTCTCCCTGTTGCCACCATCCTCCTTGTTTCCATGTCCTCCTCATTTTCCATCATTAGCAGCTGCTGGAGAAGCCACCGAGCACATGCAGGAGCTGGAAGAGCCTGCCAGCACAGGGTCGCCATCGCTACCCTCTTGGCCACCCAGCTCCATACCTCAAATGAGTTCAGCAGAGCTGGACACGAGTGAGGTGAAAGGAGGTGAGGCAGAAGCAGAGCTCCCACGTGACGAGAGAAGAGCTGCTGCAGTAGAAATACCCCGAAAGAGAATTCCCTGGCTTCAAGCAGCTGTGCGGACACGAACAGAACATCGGCACAGATTGCGACTGTCTGCTGCTGTGGCCAGAAACTGGTTGTACTGGAAGAAAAGCAGAACAAGTCTTCTCCAAGCTAACGGAGTAGAGGAAACAGGAACTAGCCGGGGACAGGAGTCCACCAACTCCAGAGCTGCAGGCTGCTAGGACTGTGAGAGGAGGTACAAAGAAGCAGCAGGACACTATTGAGAACGTAACTCAAACCATGGTTACTGAAATAGAGAGAGGAAAGCCACGAGGAGAGGATGAAAAGGATCAGAAGATCACAAAAGAGGGGCTGGGAAAGGAGCTGGGAATCTTCTCGCTACTGAAGAAGAAGTGGACAAAATTTCCAGTATGAGCTCTGTCTAAATGAGAACAGTTTGGTGCCAGTGAACTGTGAAGGAGGAAGAAAGAAGAGCAGCCATCCTACCTGGGAGGAAGCAGGACATGAAGAGACCTGCTGGCCACACAGCCTGGCCACACAGCTCAAACCTCTCTCAACTGAACTTTAACTCTACTCCAGCAGACATCAGTAACTGAGCAGTTTTTGTAAGAATACAGAAAGCAATTTCACTTCTCCGGCGATGAGAAAGATCAAGAACAGACGTTGAGACAAAATCTTGCCCAGAGAACTTCCCGAGAGAGGCGGGCGGGATGGAAAGGATCGCTGCTCCTCCAGCCGCGGGGAAAAGGAGGCATCTCTAAATTGGTTTCTACAAGCAAAGCCACCTTTCCTCTGGCCTAGCAGATAAGAATTTCAAATGCTAAATGAATCTTCACACTTGAATTTATAATTTATAATCCAAACAGGATTATTATAATAAAAAGAAGCTGTTTATTCAGCTCGACTCCAGGACGAGAGGCTGGCTCTGAGCTGACACAGTTTTAGATTAATAGAAAATACTTTTTCCTCTTGCGCTGTAGGCAACACGTCGTTATCCCTGTAATTAAATTTAGTGCCTTTGTGGCGATGCCTTCTGCAGGATTTGTCTAGGTGGGGACTTTTTTTCCCTTTCCTTTAATTATATTACAATTAACCATGAAGTGGCCATTCTTTTCAAGCTTTTCAACTGGGCTTTGGAAGTAAAAGCCTGAAACAATTCTTGGTGAGAATGTTCTAATAATCTTGGAAGAGATCAGAAGGACAAGAGCTGGGGTTTGGTAGCTAATTAAGCTATTGTTGCTGGAAGTGAACTTGCAAAGCCTACAGAAAGAAGGAAAAAAATCATTTTTATTTCATCTTTTTCAGTTATAGCACTTGATCCAGATCCTCAGCCTTGATGAGAGCTCAGAGGCCTCGGGCTCTGTTATACTGCAATTAACCCGGCTGATTAAGGCATAATCAAGCACCTCAGTATCAGGCACAAGCCTGGCCCAGGTCTGAGCTCTTCTGCATCATAATCCTCTGCTACTTCTCCCTCAATTTCTTCACTTAAATTCTGACCAGAGGCACAAACATTCAAGCTGAGATTTCCTGCAGTTCTTTTCTAGGCAATGTGGGAAAACGTTCCCAGATCTTTTGAAGAGGCATTAAGGGAATTACACCCCCCATTCCTGCACCCGTGTTCTGCTCGACCTCAACTCTGCGTGGACCTCGCAGACCACCAAGAGCAGCCCACAGGGCTAGCAAACTTCTCTTCGAATCACAGCAAGATCTTTTGTGTGTACAACAGAACTCAAGGACAACAGCTACAGAAGAGTCTGTCAGGTGGCTCCAATTCTTCTCCAAAAAGAAGGGGATCTCCTGAGTACTCAAGAACAGATCCTGGGCCAATTGCCTTTAGATGCCAGGGAGCTTCACGCATACTTTCATGGCATTCTTGCTGAATCCTTCCCACCCTCCACAGGCAACACACCTTCTCCTGTGGAAAAAAAAAACCTTGCCTCTAACATATGACATACAAATTCTAGCGACCTCAAGAATCCACACTCACCTCTCCAGCCCTTCTGTATGCTGCTGCCCATCAGGCGGCTCAGTTTGCTGCATTCCTTCCCTGGAACTTGTAGCACTCGGGGTACGTGTCAAGATGTGCATTACAAAAAGGTGCCTGATGAAAATATTGCAGACTTACGGAGATGCTGAGGGGACTGGAGGATCTCTCTGCATGATGCTGGAGCTGTTTAGCTGGAGAAGAGCAGCCTGAGAGGGGAGCTGAGCAATGCTGAGCAAGAGCTCAAGGGCCCGCGAGGGGCAAGAGGCTGGGGCCAGACTCTGCTCAGGGGTGCCCAGCGCCAGGCCAAGGGGCAGCGGGCACCAACTGGAAGCCAGGAGGTTGCAGCTGAGCAGGAGGAGCAACTTGTTTGGGGGGAGGGTGTTGGAGCCTGGCCCAGGCTGCCCAGAGAGGTTGTGGAGTCTCCTTGTGTGCAGAGATTCCAAGCGCGCCTGGACACTGCGATGCTGGGCCCCCTGCTCGGGGTGACCCTGCTGGGGCAGGAGGGTGGCACCAGAGGAGCTCCAGAGGGCCCTGCCAACTCCATCCTGCTGGGATTCTCACTGTGCAGGGAATTCATTATCAGAACCAGTTATTAGGTTCCTGCTGAAAGCAAGATAATGAAGAACTCTTATTTATAAGTATTAGTGTCGCTACCCTTCACACGAACAACTAATCTCTGTCTATCTTCGGACACACAGCACCCAATCTGTCACATGGCAGAAAGCTACACAGATAATTTATGATTTTATTTTCATTGCAAGGAGGGAAACAAACACAGCAAACCGACCCCAAAAGCTTGGTCTGCTACAGCATCCAGTTCTGAGCCGCAACTTGCCCAACACATGATGAACTCAAGCATTCTTTAAACTGGAAAAAAAAAAATAATGTCCCCAGGCTTCTTCCTTCCTCCTCGGCCCCAGCAAGGATCAGAGTGTCCATGAGAAGAGCATACGCTAGCACAGAGTATCCTACTTCAACTGAATAAATGATAGCACGAGGCTCTGAGGGAAATGATCTCTTTGGAGCAAGGAAATCAGAATACTGGTGGAGTGACACTATGAATAATTCACCCCCGGTTCAACAACCCCTCCTGGCACCGCTGCAGCTTTAAAGGTGTCCCAGCTGCCCGACTGAAGTTAAACTGGAAAAGGAAAAAAAGTTTACAGGAGACACAAGAATGACCCCGCTCCCTTTCCACAAGTAGGTTTCAGTTGCAACACCAGCAGCCTACACGTGTCGCCTTCCCCCTCTCCCTCCTCCTCCTCTCCCGATGCTTTCCCCTAATAAGCCAAGAAGGAGACAAATCGCAGCAAAATGGTGGGGTTTTTTTTTCCCCCCCAGTAGTAGGATGTACGTGAACAAGGCAGGGGAGGGGCAGAGACACAATCTGCTCTCCGAAACGTGGTCGGTTACCGGGTAAAAAGCTTCACCTACACTATGAATCCAGAAGTAAAACATCAAAGAGGAGACTGGAGGGGGAAGAAGTTGAAGACCCTGAAGAGAACAGCAAGAGTCTGCCGCTTTAACAGCCCTCCCTTGGCCGCCAGCACCCAGGCATCGTGTTCCTGCTCCCGGCTGCCAGCGAGGGCTGCAGGGTGACCTTTGCGTGATCCATCTCCTCACGCCACCAGAGCCACGGACCAGAAGCACACAGCGAACACCCGTTCCTTCTCCAAGTGCCTCTAACTTTGCGACGTCTCCATTTTAGGGAAATCTTGCGATAAATTGTTGTGATTTTGCAGGCGAGAACAGAAGCTCAACTCCTCTCCTCTCCATTTCCAGGGTGGGCTTTTCCCCCCCTCCCCAAGGAAGCTGAAATCATGTTCTCTAAATAGTTCCCAGTCTTCAGTAAGCGCCCTCGGTGGAAAGGCTACGGAGAAGGCAGAGCTATTTTTTCCCCTGAAGTGCTTCAACGTTTTCCGTGCACCTCAGTGATCTGAATTCAAATCGCATTTTACAACATCGGTAGCACAGAAGGTGCAAGGGCCATGAAGGAACGCTATTATTTGCACCACGCTGAATGAAGTGAAGGACCCAGGAGGGTCAGTTACCAATTAATTCAAACTCCACAGTTTTGCGGGTAGACAAGACTTGACACCTAATAAAGGAGAGCAGCCTACAGCTAGGAGTTCCCAAAAGCACCAACCACAACCCAGCCCCAGCGGCAGAAGCGGCCCTGGAAGCCTCCCCGCCAAGTCCAAGGGCTTCAGCAAGGGTCCTACCACCTCTTTATTCCCACACCAGCGAGCAAATCTGAGGGGTGCTCATGGCAGCACAGATAAAGCAGCCCCGCGCAGCCTCAAATACTGGACCAACTGCTCACGGGAGCGGCAGAAGCGAGCCACGGTCCTAGTGATGCTCCCTGGCTCTATTGCGTTGGCTTTGCAACAGTCAAAGAACCACGATGTGCAGCTAAAAAAAACTTACGGCTACGTAAGAACATTAAAGGGAACTTTTTCTAAGAGGTAAGTGCAAGATGATGGGTTTTGCTCACCTGACAAGGTTTATTTTAAGACCAATGTTCACCTGACAAGGTCCATTTTAGTATCAACGCTCCTTCCTTCCCTGAGTCTTTAGCTACCCTGAAACTGCCAAAGCAACCGGATTTTTTTCTCTTTCAAAAGCCAAGCAAAGCTGTTACCGGTGGCCACGAAGTGCACCCAAGAGCCAGCGAGGCACCACCTCTAGGCAGGTTCCTGCTCTCCACTGAATTTCGCTAGAAACAAGACACTTACCATGAGAAAAGGAAACCTCTTCATTAATCCAGCTCCTTTTTGCCATTTCCTTTTCAATTTCCAGCCAGAGGAACCCAACTCTGGGGACTGTAAATCCTCCTGGGTCACATAGCGCAGCTGTTTTCCATGATACACCACAAATCTTACACCACCCCACCTTTCCGAGCAGGGAGAACCCACTTGGAGCACGTCAGCTGATTTCTGAACATCTTATCTAGAATCATAGAATCTTAGACTGAGTCGGGTTGGAAGGGACCTCTCTAAAGCTCATCTAGTCCAACCCCCCTGTAGTGAGCAGGGACATCCTCAACTAGAGCAGGTTGCTCAGAGCCTCATCAAACCTGACCTTGAGTATTTCCAGGGATGGGGCCTCCACTAAATGAGGTTGTGAAAGTGGATTCAGAAGTTGTTTAGTCTGGAGGCCTCAGTCTGAGCGGGCTAACAAAGCTGTGCCATGGCTCTATGGAACAGAGCTGGGCTTGCAGTTCTGTGGGAGGTCTTTCTGCTGGCCCTCTCCACACAAAAGGAGCCCTGAATCGCTGAGTCAGCAGAACAGCAGCAGGGTGGACTCGTGCATCACGCTGAACAACTCCTAACTAACTCTGTGGCCACGGAGCAGTGAAGCAGCTTTGAAGATGCTGCACAAAACCCCATCTCCTCTTCAGCAGAGAAAAGCTTGCAGTCAAGCAACAATCGTGGAGAGAATGAATATTAGTTTCCCACTCAAATCAGAAATTAAATCCTTTTCCCACCTCTCTTGACAAATCCCCTCACAGTTGAGAATTCAAGCCCTTGCATCTCCTCTCTGTTCCCATAGGAACATAAGAGCCACAACTGCTTCCAACTTCATCTCCTTTCTAATGGCAGGAGCATCTAACAAACTCCTGGTAGCCTTGCTCCTCCACCACAGGAATGCTAATTGCGTTTGTAGAAAAGATAAATAAAGGTCTTTTCTCATGCTCTTCTGACTCCTACAAAATGGGGGCAGCAGGCACACAGTCCTGAGGGCCACCGAGTCTGGATAACCAGATCTTCCTCCTCCTCCCTTTCTCCCCATTGGCATCAGCCACTTTTCAAAAACAAGTCTAGAGTTTAAACAAAACCTCCCTTATGAGATGGAAACTCCTGGAAAGCTCCTGCGCAGAGGCAGCAGTCAGGTGCGAGGCAGCTGAGCAAACACCAGCACAATCATCTAAAGTACAGGGAAACAAACGGATGCATTTTCTGGGAACAGGATCTCCGGCTTCTCCAGGCTTGGACAACCAGGAGTTCCAGTATCCGCGCCTCTGGCACTGCACCTTCTCTGCGCTCTGAGGCTTGTGACTCCAGATGCAGAGGCAGAAGACAACCCATGGTTCATCCTATCAACACAAAAGCTGCAAGCCCAGACATACCCAAACAGTGAGAGTAGTCCAGGACAGGAAGAGAAAGAGAGGGTTCACTTCCACCCTTCACCCAAAAAACTCCCCCAAATATCAACGTAAATGATGCGAATTCCCCAAATGCCGCCTGCTGAAAGAGCCCAAAGTTCCACTTACTGGTTCCTGGGGAGCGTTCGGCCCTTTATGGTCTAGAGCAGAGGCTCAAGAGCTGCATTTTCACATGGGAGTCCAGAGGGAGTGTTTTGGCGGAACACCAGGGAACTCGCAGCCGACCGGTTTGCAAAACAAATCTATGTTAACATTAAGATATTCAAGTCATAAATCAGGTAATGTGATGTGAAAAGGTTCCTGATTGCTCTAACCGCACCCTTTCACGCTTTGGCGCTTAAAAGGATTTCATTTTGCGGCCGCAACCTACGGAGCAGCGCCACGAAACGCGGAAAGACCTGCAGCTACGGCAACAGGAACCACCGAGATTCCTTCCCCTGCCCTTTAATTCGGTTATTTTCAAAAAAAAAAAATATGCCCCCTTGCCTAGTGCTGCGATCACACGAATGAAAGGTCTTACTCCTTCTGGATATATTTAAGTGGGAAGCCAGACTAGAGCTGTTTCTTGCTGTCCTTCCACCAGTTAAACTCCACCCGTCGTGCTCCTTTCAAGCCTTTTTTTGTCCATAAGAAACTAAAAAGAGTTAACTAGAAAAGGAAGCTGAGCAGAGCAAGTGGGAAACCAGCTCTTCATCGGATAAATCCAACAGCAGCCGGGGACATGAAGGACGTTGACTCGTCCCTTGCACAACACTGCGATGTTTTAAGGGAATAACTAGCTCAGGTGGCTCAGAGAAGGACAGTCCAGGATAATCAGGGTTGGAGAGACTCCTCACGTTCCCTCAAGCAACTCCATCCTCTTCCTCAGCCTGCCCAGGCAACTTCCCTTTGAGGAGCTGACAAAAGTCCTCTGCACAACCAGCGGTAGCTCACGGAACTTCAAAAATTCATCTAACCCTTGCTATTAGTGTGCACACTCATTTCAGAGAGCAAACACGGTGAATTCCCTTCCACTCCCTCCACTCAAGAAGGATTTTCGAGAGTTCAGGGTCAGTAAAAGGAGCCTCAGAGCAGATCTGCTGCTCCACCTCCCCAGTTTCTACCGCATGACCTCAAAATGCAGATCAACAGCAAGTTCTCACTGGGCTTTCAGTTCACATCATGCTAAAAGTTCAGGTCCCACAAAAGACTCCTTTCCTTCCCTTGTGTCCGGTGCTGGGCGCTTGCTTCAGCCATTGATTTCTCCGCTAACGCCTACGGCCTTGAAACACCCATTTCTCCTCCACCAGCCACTCCCAGTTCCTCCACCAGCAGCCCAGACACACACACACCAGCGCTGGAGAACAAGGATGAGACAGTGTTGGTCAAAAACCAGCGCAGGGCAGCTGGAGGAATTCCTCTGCTCTTCGCCACTCCCAGTAGAAGGAAAAAAAACTGTAAAAAAATGACTATTTCTGTGGTGATATCATCCCCTGGAGGACCTGGTCAGGGTAACTCATCGCAAAATAAGCATTGCGTGTCCCTCAGAATAAAGGTTAGACTCTAAGGGTAGGACTTGAGATACCAGAGGCTTTCAAGTGGTTCCAGGGAGCGAACACTTGAGGAACCTGTAGAACCAGGGACACAAAACGTGGGTTCCTTACGCTACGAAGGGCATGGGTAGAGCTGCTCCTCAACACACTCAGAAGCCCAGCTCAGATTATAAAGAAACTGCCAAAATGTCCATATGCACACTGCTTCTCCCCAGGTACCTTCTACCCACCTCACAGGGGTTTGCCAGGTGTTCTGCCAGCCCCTCTGAACCACCTCCCCCACCACTCCCCTTCCCTGGGGCAAACCAAACACCCCAGACACCTCTGAACCCGTGTGGAAACTCATGCGCCGCACACTCCAAACGCACCAACCCTGCCGGTGTTACCAACATGGCTCCCATGAGGCTCTTCAGATGCCTCCACCGCACTTACTCAGCCACCCGTTCGCAGAGGAACGAGCATTTTCTGCAGCTTCCTACGTGGCTCCCACCTCCAAACCCGCCTGTACTAATTCCTCCGCCCTCAGCCGAGAGAAAGACAAAGTCAGACCAAGGCCTCTGAGAATCGAGAGATTCTCTTCCCCCTCAGCAGAGCCAGGGTCCTCTAAAGCAAATTAATAGTGACATGCACCCAGCAAAGGGCTTTAGCTCAGACTCTTCCAGGCCAGTAACGTTCAGAAGAACCGAGGACAACGCCACATTTGTGGATGTCCCCGATTCCTATCGAGCTAAATTTGACTACGGTCCTTCAGGTGTTCAAAAGGGTTTGCTCTGAGGTCTGGAAGAAAGCATCCTCCTTTTTTAAAGAGTAAATAAAGCAATGAGGGTAAAAGTCTGTTTTCCCAAAGTAAAGTATTGAACCAGGAGGAGAGGGGAAAAATTCAAAAGGGAAAGGGCTTCTGGGGAAAGCAGCTCACGGCTCCCTGGAGAATGAAGTTCCACCACCACCGTTACGCAAAGGGAATTTGCCCCGAGTTCCTCACATCACTGAAGTTCAAAGAAAGTTCTTCCCCTTTCCATTTTTGGACATGCCCATAACATCTGAGTGGTTGGACTTGATGATCTTAAAGGTCTTTTCCAACCTAAATGATTCTGTGAAATGATTCTACCTCAGGAAAGGCATCTCTCATTTCCTCTGAGCTTCATTATTCATGTGCCAAATAGTTTCAGCTCCATATTAACCCCGGAAGGAAGGCTCAGAAAAAAAAAGAGAGCAGCCTCTTTCTCTGCTAGAAAATGAAGGAAAAAGACAAAGGTGAGGGGAAGAGCAATCCCCCGGCACACGGAGAGTCTCTCAAAGAAATCAGTCATTGCTCGCCTTTCTATTCAGGGAAGGAAAAGAGCATCCACTACAACAGGAACTTGAGCAAAGTCACTAATTACTGTTTCTTCATTTTCTTTTAAGGATGTAACTCATCTGCCATTCAGCAGAGCAAATGGGAGCTTCTTTCACTTCCTCTGACAGGGGGTTGTGGGCACGTTTCCCCTCCAAGCAAAAATCCAGAGGTTCCTTGAATGCCCTCATTGAGTGAAGTGGTTGTCATCAGGGGATGGTCTGATACCATGGAGACGGTGACAAACAACCGAACCAGACAGAAGCTGGTCACAAAAAGGGTACTGTAGTTTCGAAGGTTGAATGTGGCTGGGAGGTAAAGCTGTCGAAAGGGAAGGACACGTCGTCTTCACTGGGATATCCTGGAACAAAACTCAGGCTGCCGGGCTACAAAATCTTGGCCGTTTCCAGAGGGTCTGAGCCTGGAGTTCTTGAAGATGGGCTGGTGCACTTTTTAAAGAGGTCTTGTTTTGAGTTCAACAGCAGGTAGGCAACAAAGAGGTCCGCTTACTGTCCCCTAACCACTCAACGATGGAGAGTTGCTCCGGGTTCACTTCTTTTAGTACTTCTCACATCCGTATTTTCAACACCAAAAAGGAAAGAACATGCATTTTGCACCCCGACAACGTCAAGTCAAGCAGAAAGGGAAGTTATCACACAGCACGAGGTTTTGATGAAGAACGCTTTTAAGAGGTCCTGATACAACCAAGAAACAGAGTTTAAGACCACACGACAAGGTGGGACTCCCCTGATTCAGGACAGTCCCAGGCTGTCCGAGATGCCGCGAACTCACCTGAAGCATTCGACTTGCTCTCATTTTAGGGGAAGCGAAACAGTTAATCTGCCGTGCGAGAAAACAGCCCAATTCTGCATGATCATTTGGCGGATCACATGGGGAAGAGACAAGCCTCCAGAAGCTCAGACTTTGGAGCTGGAATCTATATTCCAAAAATACATCGAGGCTGCATCCATGGCTGTAAACACCAGCGAGCGCGTTACACGGATCCGCACCGAGAAGACAAGCCAGGACAGAATATTACGGTTCATTCTTCGTTCTAAAAGATGCCGAGCTGGGTAAATCCCACCTTCTAACAGACACGGAGCGGCACAACAGATCTGAATGGAAACCTTTCAGGGTAGAAATGTGCTGGAGCTTTTTTTTCACACACCAGCCCCACCATTTCTATTGTGTTTACAGCAACAGCATTGTAACAGCAAGGTCACGAATTTCACTGCTTCTTCCTATTATCCAGGGCAATTCTATTTAAGGTGGCCTAAGGGTTTTACTGTTTTATCAGCATGTTTGATGTTCTTTAACGAAGAATAAAGACCTGGGCTAGAACCCTGCCTGGATCTAAACTCAAGATCTCTCAGGTCTGGGTTGTAATCATAGAATCATCAAGATCGGAAGCGACCTTCAAGATCAAGCGCAACTGCCTACTAAACATTATCATGACCACTAAACCATGCCCTGAAATTCCACATCTACATGTGTTTTGAACTGCTCCAGGGATGGTGACTCCACCACCTCCCTGAGCAGCCTGTTCCAGCCTCACCACTCTTTCAGCGAAGAAATTTTTCCTAATAGCTGACCTAAACCTCCCCTGGCGCAACTTAAGCCCATTACCTCTCATCCTGTTGCTAGCTACCTGGGACAAGGGACCAACACCCGTCCCACTACAACCTCCTTTCAGGTAGTTCTTACTCATTTAAGGTGGCCTTCTCATATTTATCAATTAGCTAATTACTCCTATTAGTCACAAACAGTTTAAGGTGATCTTACTGGGTCTTCACAAGGAAAATCTTGTACTACCCATCCATTTCACTACCAGGAAGTCTCTGCTCTCATCCAGCTCTTCACTAACATGGCACTCATCACTTCGATGCTCCGGGCAAATCTTTGTCTCGCATGGCATCAAACTGAATCCCACCAGCAACAGCAAGCGAGCAAACTCCTGGAGAGGCCCATCAGTGTTCCTCACCCCTCAAGATGTCAATGCCTGACAGAAACCAGCGTGCTGAGGAAGAGGGACGGAGAGATAGACTCAGGACTGCACCCAAGAGCTTCCTCAGGTCACTGCTCCTCAGGGCACCAGGAGATGAGGAAAACTCAGGGAAAATGGAAGTGCAGTGAGTGCAGCAGCACAAGCCTTTATCTGCAGGAAGGAGCTCACAGAACTTCTTATGAAGCAGCAGGCACAGCAAATACACAGAACTCCTACACAAAGCATAAAGCCCAGGCTGATGGGCTTGGCCAGGTCCCATAATAACCCTACCAGCAGAAAGAATGAGCTAGAAGAGGGCTTTTCATCACCAGGTCTGTAGTTCTGTTACAGAAACGAGATCAGTTTAAACAACTCGGAGACAATTTATTAGATTATCAGCTTACTAGAAGGTAGTTGTACTGGAGTTTGTATCACCACATGCTGAACAGCACCTTTGTCTGCCGAAATGACAACTGAAGAACACGGAAAACTACGACTGCTCAGACTCCAGCTCGCATCCTGCATCCTCCTTTCAGGAAGAAGTTCTTATTGAGGTCAAAGACATCACTGAGGAATCCACTCGTAGTTTTAACGTCCCACAAAAGGAAGATGCAAGAACCAACAAAGGCTGGCTACAGAGTTCCCAGCTTGGACAGAACTGAGAGCCGTGAATCCTCACACAATTCCACAGAGATTCAGAATCTACCTGAAGGAGACCAGGAGGCCAGGTCTCCTCAGAGAGGAACAGAGCGGGATGGAGGACAACTTCCAGGGGTCTGCGAGTCTGCAGGAGCAGGAGTCTGGTTAAAGGAGCACTCCCAGACAGCCTGGGAGCTCAGGGGTTAAGAGCCCGTGATGGAGCTCCTTGCTAGGCAGGCAGGCTCTGCTTGCCATGCAGATTTTCTGCTCTTGCTGCAAGGAAGAGAAAAAAAATAATCAGCAACCCTTTTTATTTAATCTTTGAGCTTGACGTCTTTTCAAACAAATCCAGCAGACGAGGCAAGGGACCTGAGCCCCTTTTGCTGAGGGGAGGAGGAGAGAGAAGGATAAGAAGGAAAAGAACAGAAGAACTGACTGAAAGTAGAGGGCACTTTATTTTTTTTTTTTTCTTTCTAAAGCTGAGAAGAAATTCTACCTTTTATCCAAACTCATCAGCAAGGTAGAGCAGTGCTGTGCTTTGCATTTGAACCTGCTTTTTTTTAATGCATTTTATATTAGGACATTTCACTTCATTGCATGTTGCTTCCAAAATATAAACCCATCCATTTTCACACACTTACTCTTCAAAGCTTGTCACGATGCTTCAAATAATTACAGTCCACGGGATTTTAGAGTTTGTTCGGTTTTTTTAAACAACTCGGTTAAGTTTATACAAGAATACACCCATAAGTTTTATAACGAACTCGGGATCAAGACGCCAGGCACCAGGACTTCTCCTCGTGCTCCCAAACAATCAAGCAGAATAAAAGTGCTCAGCATCTTGTCCTGCAGAATTATAAGTAGAGGAATTGCTGCTGGAGGAGACACAAATATATCGCGTTATTGGAAAGTGAGATCCAGTGAGCAGGATCAGCCAGGCTGCACAAACGGAGCAGGCTCTAGAGTTTTGGGGAGGTTTTTAGACTAGACTATCAACTCCTAGCTTCTCCTGTCCTCTTCAAATACAGGGTAACTTGACTTGAGGATAAACTCGTTCATTTTTCACCAAAACTCAGAAAATTCCTTGCCGTTTCTCCTATCTTAAAAGCTCAAAGCTGGACAGGTACTGCACCCGGCAGATTTTCAAGATGTTTTCCCTCTAATCTCTAATTAGAAACACACAAAACGAAGCATTAGCTTGAACGTGAAGGATCACAACAATTCCCACCACCACGAAACATGTGCCACGTGTGTTTGTCCTGGCAGACGTACACTGAAATTACAATATCATGTAGGTACAGAGCCGAATAAAGACAGTATCTGCACAAACTAGCTTCAAGTTAAAAGCCTGATTGACTCTCTTCCAGCAAGGACACGCATCCCAAAGCTCTCCACAGCCCCCGAGAGCCCATTTGTCACGCTCCCGAGAGCACAAAAGGCACTTTCATCAACTCCTTTCCCCCAGCTCTCTCAAAACCCCAGCCCCTGCAGCTCTCTGGAAGCAGATGAAAATAAGTTTCCCCTCTTCCGAGCATCTCAATCACTGTCTCTTTAAATGGAACTTCCTCAAACTCCGGTGCTGAATCCAGCTCAGGATGTACTTATTCATCTGCTGGATCATTGTCAGAATCCGAGACACGAGTTTTACCAGCGGGTTCTTCATCGCTGCCTCGGTGGCCAGCAGAAAAGGGGTGTGCGCATAAAAACAGGGTGCAGGGGGAAAGCTGCTTGGTCCAGGGGAGACAGAAAACTTTGCAAGGAAAAAAAAAAAGTCCCCAGCATCCTGCCCTGGTCAGACAACAGAAGAGAATTGCTGCTGGTTTCATGAAAGAAGGTTTAATTGAATTGTAGGCAGGCCTGTAAATGATGCAAAGGCTCCCAGACTTCACCCAGAGCTGAGCAGCCAAGCCAGCACGCTGGGTCTCCTCTCTCAACGTTTTGCTGCTCTCGCATTTCCTACAGCCAAGAAAACCCACGAAACCAAGAGGGTCGGGATTTACGTCGCCTTAAGGAGAGTTTTCCAAGTCGCAAAGGCTCTTCTGCAAATCCATTCCCTTTCATCACAACTCCTTTCGACGCGCTCACTCCGAGTTAACTCCCGGCGAACGCCCCTCCGCCCGTTTTTACGCTTCGCGCCATAAAACGCCGGGAAACATCTGCACCTGCAGCACCCCGGGATTAAAGGTCGCACGGCAAAGGGAGACACAGCCTGAACTCCACGTGGATTACGCGGCAATTCACGATCCCACGGGGAACACCAAATTGTTTTATGAAGACAGGTGGGACTGGTAAAACCGGGGAAGCCGAGCAGGTCTATCCAAGGGCACCTCAAGAGCTTCTTAGTTTCCGCCTCCATTTTCTGGCTAGAGGGACGCGGGGGGTTAAGGGCGACGGAACAATCTCTTCTGTCTTAGAACAAGGGAAGGTAGACAGAGCACAAGGAATGTGACATTTCCATTCCCATCCAAAGTCCAAAAGCCCGTCCGGGCACTTCGATACAAAGCAGATTTTGTTGTTGTTGTTGTTGTAACCATCATTCGTTCGCAGGAATTTTGACCGAGTTTCAGAAAAAGTAAAACCCTGCCAAAATTCAGCGCGACGCGAACGCGCCGAGTATCTGCTGAGGACGCGGCTTCTCAGCTCTTTCAACCAGTCTGATACCTACAGTTTTATTTATTTTTGTGAAGCAGACTAACGGGTATTTCGATTTACCCTATTTCTTCAATTCATTTATTTTATTTTTTTTTAACATAGCCATATGAAGGAGTATTTTCATCCTTCCCACTTTGCTTCCTGGAGCAGCTCCTTT
Source organism: Todus mexicanus (assembly GCA_013389965.1). Taxonomy (NCBI): domain Eukaryota; kingdom Metazoa; phylum Chordata; class Aves; order Coraciiformes; family Todidae; genus Todus; species Todus mexicanus. Next base: position 33,780 of record WEIS01079858.1, read on the forward strand.
TCTTAATTTTAACCCCTCGGATGATGCTGTTGCACCATCGTTCCTCCCACGGACTCCAGAAGAGGAATGGGTGGATATAGCCTGCTGAAGTTTGCCTTTCTCTTTGCCCTCTTCCCAGCAAGGAAGCTGTCAAGGACTTAGAGCAATCGTCCTTTCTGCGACGATTTAATTTTGCAGACAGCAGTCAAAAGGATCTAGCCCACTTAAAATGGAACTCTGCTCCAGTCTGGTTTTTACAGGTCAGCGCTATCGAAATTAGTCCCAGCAGCAGATAGTTCAGAACCTCCAGTCTAATTTCGACTCTCCACTGTGTTACGAAACAGAATTTTTGTAAAGTAGCAAAGACAGTAACCCCCAAGTCTCCTATTTAAATACAGATCTGAAGGGGAACATTTGTCCTACTCCTTTCTGAAGAGCTTTGGTTACAGAAGTTCCAGGCTATATACATTATTTAGGTGCCGTTCGAGTTTCTTGGCTGTTACTGGTCGGCCTGTCCATTATCGGCTGACACATTCACCGGGCTGAGCAGGAATCTAATCAGCAGCTGGAAGAGCCCCATGTAACTTTTATGGCACAGAAAGCAACGAATATCTTCACCCAGATGATGTTTGCTACTTGGCAAAGCTTCCCGGCGATGCCCCAGAGATCCTCCTTCCTCCCTCAACCACAAACTAACCTCCTCAACGGCGTAGCTGCCTCCCCACTAGACGCACATTTCGCCGAAGCCGATGCCATAAAGCCCGGAGATTGAAGACTCGGTCTTTACAGAAGCCACTTCCTACGATTTCATTATCTCCCAACCACGACTGCTTGCAAAAACACTCAGCCTGACCACACGAGCTCAGGCACTTGTCCGTGTTCAACCAGAAAATTGCAGTCAGCGGGATGCAGCAACTCTTCCCCCCCAGGTAACGCCAGGTTTTTACCTGGCAGGCCATTAGGGTATCTCCTTCCCACCTTGGCAGAGGTTAGACTTTCCCTCAGGACCATCTCCTTTGACACGCCGGCTAACCCACCGGACAACTCGCTGCTCCCAGCGCGCGACACTTACAGCCCAGCATCCCAGGAGCCGTCTGGCACCACTCTGGGCAATCACCACGCTGCTGTTTCCCACCTAGAGCCGCCTGGAAGCCCCGTCCCACGTACCAGGACACGCAGACTCAGCAATCCCCGTTCCATGGGACAACTACAGCCAGTCCCGAACGCACCAGCAGCTTCCAGTCCCCAGAATGGGCGCAGCGCGATCTCGAGCCGAGCGCTCTGGCAACGTCCCAGCCGGGAGATCTCGAGAGTTTATTTATCTTTTACTTTCCTAAGCCTGCAGGGTCTCCGTGACCTTAACCAGGGGGATTTCTCTGGCCAGGGCTCAGCACCCACTGGGGCAGCTCCACGGTGCTTTTGGTGCCAACCACCCTCAAGCCCTGCGGAGAACTAAGGGAGGCTGAAGAGAAAAGGCTCCATGTGTCACACCCACCTTCTTCCACAGCAGCATCTTCTCCCAGGACAACCACACGGCAGCACCTTCCCACTCCCCCAGCCCAAGGCCAAGCTCGGGTTGAGCTCCTGGGTCCCAATCCTGACCCTCCTCAGCACCTCGGCCCCTCTCCGGGCAGGGCCCGGCCGCAGGCCCCGCTGCCAGGGGGGGGCCCTGGGGCTGCCAGGGAAGGCTTGGGGCTGGCTCAGCCTCAACCACCGGCCGGGGGACACAACCCCGACCCTGCCGAGCCCCTCCCGAGCGGGACAGGCCGGAACAAAGCACCGGG
>WEIS01079858.1:35557-62677 GCA_013389965.1 Todus mexicanus
GCCCGCACCGGGCCGCCCACTGCGTCAGCTCCGCACCGGCCGCTACGCACCCAGCGGTCACCATGGCAACCGCAGCGCCCCCGCCGCCGGCGCCCCCTGGCGGACACAGGCGGGACGGGCCCGGCCCAGCCGCCGCTTGGGGGTCGCCACCACACACCCCCCTTCACCCCTACCCAGTCCGGGATGGGATCTCATAGAATCATAGAATAATTAAGGCTGGAAAAGAGCTCTTGGATCATCGAGTCCAGCCTGTGACCTACCACCACCACTCGGCTAAACCCTGCCACTAAGTGTGGCATCCAGGCTGGCCTTAAACCCCTCCAGGGACGGGGACTCCACCACCTCCCTGGGCAGCCCATCCCAGGGTTTTATCCTCCTTTCTGTGAGGAAGAGCTTCCGAATATCCAACCTAACCCCCCCCTGGTGCAGCTTCAGGCTGTGCCCTCTTGTCCTGTCACAAATTGCCTGGGAGAAGAGCCCATCCCCCTCCTGTCTACACCTTCCCTTCAGGGAGTTGGAGAGAGTGAGAAGGTCCCCCCTGAGCCTCCTCTTCTCCAGGCTGAACGACCCCAGCTCCCTCAGCCCACCCCTGGCCCAAAGGCCTCTTCTTCACCACAGCCTCCAGAGGGAGGTTGTTTTGTTTGCCTCCTCTGCCAGCCTCCTCCCCAAAACAAGGGGTACAACCCAGCTCTGCAGCCTGGGGTAGCTGGAGCCTCCCCCAGGCTGAGTGTGGGCATTGAAGAAGATTTAATGGTCGAATAGTTTAGGTGGAAAGAGCTTGCAGATCATGGAGTCCAACCACTCCCCCAGCACTGCCAGGGCACCACTGCCCCGTGTCCCTCAGCACCACATCTCCACGGCTTGGAAACCCCTCCAGGGATCAGGGGGACTCCACCCCTGCCCTGGGCAGCCTGGGACACGCCTGGGCAACCCTTGACAGTGCCCAAGAAATTGTTCCTCAGCTCCAACCTCAACCTCCCCTGGCTGGGGCAACTTGAGGCCGGTTCCTCTTGTCCTGGCGCTTGTTCCTTGGCAGCAGAGCCCGACCCCCCCTGGCTCCAAGCTCCTGAATGAACTTCAGGGAGTTGTGCAGAGCCAGAAGGTCTCCCCTGAGCCTCCTTTGCTCCAGGCTCAACACCCCCAGGTCCCTCAGCCGCTCCTCCCCAGCCTCCTGCTCTAGCCCCTTGCCCAGCTCCGTTGCCCTTCTCTGGCCACGCTCCAGCCCCTCCAGGTCCTGCTGGGAGGGAGGGGCCCAAAGCTGAGCCCAGGATTCCAGGGGCGGCCTCCCCAGTTACTGAAGTACAATCACTTAGCCCATCACTACCGCCCACCACTCTCAGCACAACCCCGGTGCTGCCTCTCACAGACCAGTGGCCCCCCCGACTCTCCCTTCCCTCAGACAAGTCCCCCAGCACAACCTGAACCTCCCTAGGCCAGGAACCCGCTCAGCTCCCGCCTGTGCACTCTCCATCCCCAGCTTGGATAGCAGCCATTTACTATCGCCCGGCTTGAAATTTGATCACCTTTTAATCAAAAAGCTTCAAACTCTGTTGTGACTGAAATGGGAATAAGGAGGTTTTTTTGCCTGTGACCACTCACCGCTCCGCGCGGCCCAGCCGGACGGTGCTCTCGGACAATCCGAGCTCAATCACCTCCAGCTCAAGCCTACATTGACCAAAAGCCCTCGTACAGGTGGACCCACCAGAACAGCTACAGCATTTGGGTGGGAGGAAGGACAGCAGCAGCATGGATCGGACACATTTGCGGCCTCAACGCAGCAACGTAGCAAAGTATCAGCCAAGGACGTCATTCAGCTGCTGGTATTGGGGAAAAAACCAGAAAAAAGTAGAAAAGTAGCCCGAAAAGAAAGCAAGAAGCAAGGCTTCTGTGTCCCAGAAAACAGCCAAGCTCCTTCAGCAGGGGAGAGCAGCAAACACCAGCCTGCCCAGTCCTCCCCTGAAGCAAGTAGAGCAGCCTTCAAATGGTCTGCTGGGTGATATCACCCTACCTCGAAAATAAAACAGCCTGACAGTGCGATAGGTGGTAGGAAAACATTCAGCAGAAGCTTTGAAGCTCCGCTATTCATTTCTGCTGAGGTCTTTGTCTACCGTTCAGGCATAAAAAAAAAAAAAAAAAATCACACTCACGCTCATTTTAAGTCCCTTTATCTCCCCAGACAGGTGTAAAGTGGCTCTGCTTTAGATGAAGAGCCGCTGCCAAATATAGTATTCCAACAAATCATTTTATCCCGCGTGCGGCACTTCCAAGGTCTCCTCCTTCGTCACAAACCGTTCTGGGCAGCACCGCGACCTGGAGCAGAGAGAGGCAAGGGGCTGGGGAAAACTCTAAACGCCTACTTCGTTGCTGAAAACACAAGCAGGAGCTGCTCAAGACTCGCAGTTCAAGGGGTGGTATAGAGCACATACCAGCCCAGATGCTGCCAATTAATGTCCGCAAGTCATCAGAGGCAATTAATCTCAGAGAGCTCCAGCCTGCTGCTTGCGAGCAGCCCCAACTCTCCACAGCTAACCCAGCTCCACGAAAAAGCTGCCGGTTTGCGAGGACCGGGCTGTATTTATAGCCCGCTAGCGGCAGCTTTTCCTTCCCAGCCTCCTCTGTGGTAGCGACACAATTTACCAACAAATTCGGACTTGTGTTTCGTGCAAGCCCCTTTCCTCGGCGCTCCCTCGAGCATGAAGGGAAGGATTTAACACCCTCCAAACCCCTCCTCGGGCAAAGGGCATCAGCCTCTTATCGCTGCGTGCAAGGGCGGACAGCAGAGCACTCGGGGTAAGAGCTACTCGCCAGAAAAAAAGCTGCTTAATTAAGACATTAATGGGAGTGTCTCGCAAGGGGCGGGATGTTCGCTAAGCCCTGGAGAGCCACTTTAGCCCCGCTGAACCCCACCTACACCCTCTGCACCGAGGACGTTTATTTACAAGTTCCTCAACCTGGGAGGCAGAGTTTGGATTTGAGTGCCCAGGGCAATGATTCGGAGAAGCGCATGGATCAATGACAAGCCCTGCGTCTTCGGAGGGATGGAGGAGAACAGAGTTACAGCATCAGGGCTACATCCATCAGCCGGATTATCGCAGCAGAGAGCTCAGATGCGTGCCTCTTAAGGTGCACACACGCAGCCTGCTTTATGGCCTCTCCATCAGGGCATCACCTCCGATCACACACCGCCACTGGTTGCGCAATAAAACCTTCAGCAGCAGCTCTGGCTTAATAAATTGCCGGCCCTCGCTGTCCCCGCTCACCCTTGGACTGTTCTGCACGACGCCTGGCTGAATAACAACCCAGGAACATGAGAGGCATTCTCTCTGTTGTTCTTTAAGCTGGAGCGTGTCATACCTCAACCACCACGATGGTCTGTCACCACAGCCTTGGCATCACCGAGAGCAGCTCTCCAGGGCAAGTGAAAAATCCGAAGCACTGTAGACAGCCTTGGTGGAGCTCCAGAGATCCGTAACGCACCAGCAGCACACAGGAACGATGCGATTGGCGAAGGACCTGTCCAGAAGGGTGTGATCGGAGAAGGAACCCATCCAGCTCTGCTGATTTCGAGGTCCTGAAGCAAGCCGGTGGCATTCTGGGGTTAAGGACCTCATTCTCCTAAACCTAAAAGCACAACAAATCTCTCTCCAGGAAACTTGGGAAAGTAGCAGGGCTCTGAAACAATCCCAGGAGCCATCAGCTGCCAAAAATAGCTGTGTACTTGGGAAGCTTCTTTTTATTCTTGTTATTAATCAGTTTGTTGTAGTTCCCACCACCCCCAGACACAGCACATCCAATTGCACCGCTCTTCAACCCTGCTCCTGCTCGTCTCCGAGAGCCAGACACTTCGCTACTCCTGTGGTAACAAGCCCCTCTCCTCCTCCATCCCAACCCTGCCAGCTTCCCTGAATTGCTCCATGAGGATTACAATAAAAATCAGAGGGGAAAATACGAACAAGGAGCCTACGTGGGATCTTCTGAGAGCAGAACCGTCTCCTGGACACAGTGGTTCAAGCATCCAGGCTGCCCAGCTGCCTTCTATCTTCTTCTGAAGCCCTGCAGAACACCAAACCTGCCTGAGCCCCACCACTCCTGCAGGGTTGTGACAGGTTCAGCTCTTCCCTTGCAGGCCTTGAGGTCACTTTGTGGGTTGGCGTAAACTCTCACCACCAGATGATCACCCCGAGGTTTCTTCCACCGCATACAGTGACCAGCCTCAAGCCCTTGCAGAGGACCCTCGGGGTGGTGGTCGTTGTTTCTCGTGGCTGAATTCAAAGAGGTGATGGCAACACGTGTCTTGGTGAGATGTTGGTGTAATTCTCAAAGGCAGGGTCACCGGGGACAGGTGATCACCAAAAGATGAACAATAACAGTACCCCAATATTCCCTTCAGAGGCAAACACCCCAATACCTCACCCACCACCTCTCACTCTCTCAGGAGTAAGAGTCAGCCGTATTCCCACAGAAGTGCCACCAAATCAGAGAAACACCACACTGACTTTCCTTTGGATGATGCCAAAGCCCGATACAACCAGAATTTGGGAAGTGCTTTGGAAAAACCAAAGCCAGAGGGACCCCTGTGCCCATTTCCATCACGACAAAGCACCGTGGCTGCCGTTCCTGTCCAGCCCACCTGTCAGCTCTCCACCATCACCACCCAGCACGACTCCTGCCTGCAGTCAGCCGGAGCCACCAGCTTCCATCGCCTGCTCCAAAAGTGTTTCTAAACCAGCACCTTCAGCCTGCATCCTGCTTGGCTCCGGAGAAGCTCCCCACACACCAGATCCCCAGGTCCTTCATTAGGCACCAGCGGATCTCTCCAGAAACCTGCTCTGCCGCGATGCCCACAGGAGCAGCTGTAATCCCAACACACAAAGCCAGCACCACCTCCCAGCCTGACCCTCTGTCTTCTTCCTTCCTCTCCCATCCCCTGCGCTGGCACCGCAAAGCTCTCAACGCAGGAACTGCCAGTGCCACCCCCCAGCAGGACCGTAGATAAAACAGCATCACTCAAACCTTAACTAAAAATCACCGTCCTAATCAAGGTGCTGCTCAAGTGCTCAGCCTGTTGACAAAAAGCTCTCTCCCAAACTAGGTCAGAGCCTTCTGTGGCTTCTCCTGATGCCAGGACATGCCTTGGAGGGGTACCACGCAGCAAGTCACGCCCTCCTGCTCCCATCTCCCCCACACACTGTGTGCAGGACTCTGCACCCAGCCTCTTCTCCTGGTTAATAAATGGCCCATGAGCATTTTCCAGGCATGGAAAGACCCAGGAGCTACACACCTCCCACTAGACCAGGTTGCTGCAAACCTGGTCTTGAACACATCCAGTGATGGAGAATCCACAGGTTCCCTGGGCAGCCTGAGCCAGTGTCTCACCACCCTCAGAGTGAAGAAGTTCCTTTGTATTTTCAATCTAAACCTCCCCTCTTCCAGTTTGAAGCCATTACCACTTGTCCTATCACTACAACCCTTGTAAAAAGTCCCTCCTCAGTCTTCTTGTAGGCCCCTTTCGGATACTGGAAGGCTCCAAGAAGGTCTCCCTGGAGCCTTCTCCAGGCTGAACAGGCGCAACACTCTCAGCCTGGCCTCATGATCATGAAGAGACAAACCATTATACCGAGGCGTGGGGCAGTTCCCATCGCAGGCAAGCAGAGCCGAGCACTCCTGGCACATTCCCAACCAGCTCAGCAGCTCCTTCTCTTGGCCTCAGCTCTTCCCTTCCACAGCATCCCCAGCCATGAGGTTTCCAAGCTCTACCTCAGCAGGTGGCACCACCTTTTCCAGCCACAAAGCTGCTTCCTCGGGCACCAATTTGCAGGATCCTTCCCTGCCACAAGCATCTCCCACGCAGGGAGCCGGGGCGCTAGATGCCTTTATGTAGTAAATACATACGTGTGCGCGTACATTTATTTTCCCGGCCTCGACAGCAAGCCTAGAAGCGATTTCTCCCCCAGGTTGCTCACTGCAGCCCTCGCTGCTAATGATTCCAAGCACAACCTCATCCTCCAGCTGCTTTTCTAAATTTGTGCCAGATCTAACTATGGAAGCCAAGCCTCAAAGACTTGCTATAAATCCCGCCAGCACTTCCCCCCCTCCCCTCCCAAGGACATTATCCAGCATTACCCAAGCTGTGACTCTTCAGCCCAGAAATTTCTCACTGGTAAATCGCCATCTCCACTGAAGAGGAACATTAAATAACATTTCGCTGGAGTTCTCTCACCACTGCCGAGACCGCTCAGCAAAGCTCAGGGCCTTTTTCTGCCCAGCAGCTGCAGGTGGCCTCTCCAGCAGCGAGAAGCGGGTGAGTGGTTAAAGCAGCGCCCTGGGCTCTCGGGATGTTCACCATCATCCTCCAGCTCTGGTGCACGCTCCCTCTTGGACAAACCCCCCGTGCTCAGCAAGACCAAGCGCGCTTTTTTTCACCTCGGATTGTCAAACCTCACAGTTCTGAGGGAAGAAAGGAAGCATAGAAATGAACATTAAAGGCTCAGAGGGGAGAAGAAAAAAAAGCAAACCCACCAGCTCCCCGTTCCGGAGACCTGACTCATGAGGTGGTGTTTGCAGAGCTGGCAGCTCGGCGGAGGTTCCAGCTTCATCACAGCGCTGCCTAATCCAGCTGCAATAATAACAAGCCATTTTCTATATCTGCTTGTCCCCCCACTTCCCAAATTCCTACGTGTTCTCTTATTCCCCCTCCCCGCCCACCTCTCAAATGCCCTTGGCTCCATCCTCTTTGCTAAAACCTCCTTTGGAAGGAGAGCTCCAGCCCAGGAATGAATCAGGCTGTTGAACAGAAGCTTTTGGGCTGTGGGATGTGTTCACCCCCTCAAGCAGGAGGGCTGCCCTTTTCTCAGGGCCCCGTGGGACTCGGGCAGTTGCCATCAGCACTGCTTTCCTGCAGAGCAACGCTGGCCGAGACACCCAACCGGGAGAATTGATCCCACAGGCTATGAATGAGCTGCTCCCCGACTTCAGGAGCTTGCTAACCTCCTGCGACGGGAATCGCAGCAGCAGGGTAGGAACATTCACAGTTCAGCTGTGTTGTGCCTGCCAGTGCTGGAGAGAAGCAGTCGCAAGAGAGCACAGGGCCTGGCTCTTGCTCACCAGCAGCACCTGCAGCCTCCCAGGCTCTCGAAGGAGCAAGTGGGGCCATGAATCATCAAATCCCAGACTGGTTTGGGTGAGAAGGGACCTTCAAAGGGCATCTCATCCAACCCTGTCCCTGCAGGGAGCAGGGCCATCTGCAACCAGAGCAGGTTGCTCAGAGCCCCCAACAACCTCCCCTGCAATGGGGACAGGGATGGGGCAGCCACCACCTCTCGAGGCAACCTGGGCCAGGCTCTCCCCACCCTCAGCACCAACAAGTTCTCCCTTCTCTCCACTCTCAATCTCCCTCTGGCAGTTCCAACCCATCCCCCTTGTCCTGTCCCCACAGGCCCTGCTCCAAAGTCTGTCCCCATCTTTCTGCCAGGCCCCTGGAAGCCCTGCAAGGCCCCCAGAAGGTCTGCGCGGAGCCTTCTCTTCTCCAGGCTGAACCCCCCCAGCTCTCCCAGCCTGGCCTCCCAGCAGAGGGGTTCCAGCCCTCCCAGCATTGCTGGGGCCTCCTCTGGCCCCGCTCNAGATTTCCCTTGCAGACAGCAGCTCCTTTTGTATGAGCTCACGAAACACAGCAGAACGTCACATCCTCCCTCCCTCCCTCAAATACAGCTGGTTCGGCACTTACAGCAGCAGCTGAGGCATTATAGAATCATCACATGGTTTGGGGTGGAGGGGACCTTAAAGATCATCTAGTTCCAACCCCCCTGCCACAGATTGTGTCACCACCATGCCTTGAGTCTCCAAGATGGTCTTGGTTTTGCAGAAGGCAGCCTGCCTTTCCCTGTGGACCTCTCCTCCAGGACCTCTCTGGCAAAGCCCTGCATGGCACTTTTTGGGGTTTATGGTGCCCCAAGAGCCTTCTCCTTGCCCCAAAAGCACAAAATAGCCCAGCTGAGGTGTTGCATCCAGGTGGCCTCACCACCCAGAGCCCATTTCTGACGGGAGAAGAGCAGCAAAAGCCAGGCTGATCTTTCCTTAGGATCACAGAAACGTTTTGACTGGAAGAGACCTTTCAGCTCCTGGAGTCCACCCGTTCCTCCAGCCCTGCCAGGGCACCACTGCCCCGTGTCCCTCAGCACCACATCTCCATGGCTTGGAAACCCCTCCAGGGATCAGGGGGACTCCACCCCTGCCCTGGGCAGCCTGGGGCAGGTGCTGGGGTCATGCTGAGCCCCTGCTCCGCTCATTCCCCTCAGCTGCTGTAATTTAAGCCATTTTATTCCTGAAGCCACTAGTTCAGAACCCACATCATCAACCCAAACTGCAGCCACCAAACTGCAGCCACCAAACGAGCACAGGCCACGGCTCCAGGTCCAAATCTCCAAAGCTTCTTCCCCAGGAATTACTCTTTAATCCTCACCCTGCAGCCCAACAGGTCAGAGCCCAGATGTGCTGCAGACACAAACCTCACCAATTCCCTCTCCCTGCGCAGCCCCAAAACCACGCCGTGGGCCGAGGAGGCAGCACATGGAGCAGGACGAGGGCGGACAGGGAGGAACTGGGAAAGATCAGGCTGGAAAGAAATAGCCGGCAGGCAGGCGCAGAACCCAGCGCCCGCCCAGAACGTGAGCAAACGCAGACCTTGTCAAAACACGACCACGGACGCGTCCCCCGCGTGGGCGGGCATCGTGTTCCGAGGCGAGGAGTCTTGTGACAAGAGAGAGGGATGATCCAGGGAGCCAAACGCAGGGGAAAAAAGGGAACGAGAGAGGGTCTGACAGGCAGGATCCGCTTCAGATACTTAATGAAGGAGAAAAGGACAAATGGTTGCTAAGGGAAATGGGACAGATGGCTGGCACACAGAACTTGCTGACTCTCGGAGGCTTAAAACTCTCTTTTTTGGGGGGGTGGCAGAGGAGAGCAGGCAAATCCACAGCGGCAAAAGCGAGAGGATGACCACGTCCCCCTTTCCCTCTGCCTCCAAGTGTCAGGGTAAATCATCTCAGAATGGAAAAGGTCACGCAAGCAGCAGGAGACAAGATGCACTTGCACTTCTGCTCATCAAGAGCTCTGCCCCCTACCCGTCCTTCATCCCAGCTCCTCTTCAGCAAAGGCCACAGACACCAGCACCGTCCCCACGCTCCCGGGCGAGTCACAGCCCGGCCACACAACTGCAGGCTCCAGGACAGTGACCGGGCAAAGTCACAGCTCTGAGAGCAGGGGAAGCCAAGGGGATGCTGGCTCTGGAGATCAGGCTGTCTGTAAAATACCATCTCTCCTGGACATGCTGTTTCTGAGATACATTTACACCTCTCCCTGACATTTAAAACCATCTGAGCCTTTTGGCTTCTGCCGCTGTCATCCCGGTGCCAGGTCTTTTCTGGCTCTAAAAGTCTCCAACTTGCTTTCCCTGCAAAGACAACCCCTTCCCAACAGGTCTCCAAGCGCAGGGGCAGGGCAAGGGGGAACGGGGAGAGGGTGGGAGATTCCGCTACCGTCTCGTTTGCTGGGGTGGGAGGAGAGCCAAGAGGCTGTCAGATCCTGACGGCCACAAGGAAAGAGCTGAAAAGAAAAAAAAAGTTGGCAGCAAAGGCGGCAGAGCTCCGACTGAGACACGCACTGCCACGTAACGCCCAGCAGATCAGCTGCAGGCTGGAATTTGAGGGGTGCGAGGTCTCAGGGGCAGAGCTGTGGGTTTGGGGAACCTCTGGTGCCCTCAGGCTGGACCGGGGTGCCTCCCATCACTGCCTCCCCAGCGGCTCTCATGACCACAGGGTCTTGGGAAGCGAGGGAGGGCTCTGGAGGCAGCAATCGTGACTCCACCATCCAAACTACTGCCACGGGAGCTTGGAATTGCCCCAGAAGATCCCCGAGGAGCTGCAGGTCTCAACAGTCCAGCGAGCAAGCGCCCACACAGGATCCTCACCCCGCACCCGTTCCCTGCGAGCCCACGTCCTGCACCTACACAGACACAGCCCCGAGGAGAACCCAGGGACAGGATCAGCCACTTTACGGGATTATTCTGCTCCCACTGCGAGCAGAGGAGGAAGGATTCGCTCTGGCCGCCTTGGCACCACTCAGCTCCAACCACAGAGCACCTCCGCATCCCTGCCACACGGATCTGCCGTGTGCCTGTGCCAGGAGCAACAAATGCCAGCCCCCCAAAAAACCTCTGCAGGTAGTTCAAAATGCCCAGCAGAGGATGGACCCCTGGCAGGGCAGGACGCAGGACATGCCACCAGGGCTCTCCAGCTTTGCTGTAAGAAGGCTTTGAGCCACCACGGATTCCTGCAGGGACGGGAGAAGGTGAAGATGGGTGTGAGCACCAGCTCGGAGCCGCCCGCCCAGCCCCTTCAGCTGGCTGTGTAGGCAGCTACATCTTGGAGCTCCGTTCAAAGAAGCTGCACAAATCAGCAGCTACCGTCGTGCGTGCCAAACTGCCACTGCTGCGGTTGAGATAAACCCACACAAACAAACAGATGCTCCGACAAGCCAAGAAGATCTATTCTATCAGCACCGCTCGCATGCCACGGGCTGTCCCCAGGCTGGCGGCTCTTCATCTTGTTGCCTCCCGGTGATCCTGTCGGGGAGGAGAAGCCATCAGCGCATCTTGTCGCTGTACATCAGGGAGATTGGGGGGTTTGCCAGGAGCACAGGCAGCCCACCCTCCCTGCCCACCCCTTTTGTGTCGGTGTGACAGCGGCTCCGATTCAAGTTCAGGCATGAAGCAGCGAGCAGGAACACCCGGCTGTTGGGTGGTGGAGCTTGGAGAGGAACATCTGCAACCAGGCCAGGGGGATTACAACTCTCCTGTGGCCCTGGAGCCAGGGGAACAAGCCACACACACATACACACACACACAACCTTGTCCCATCACTGCCTCATCGGGGTGACTTGTGTGAGACACAGCGGCTGCAGAGAGGTTGTGGAGTCTCCTTGTGTGCAGAGATTCCAAGCGCGCCTGGACACTGCGATGCTGGGCCCCCTGCTCGGGGTGACCCTGCTGGGGCAGGGGGGTGGCACCAGAGGAACCTTCCAACCTCCACCTTGCTGGAATTATGTGACTGGAGCTCACTCAAGCACAGATAGACTCATATTTCCTCTGAACCTTCTCTCCTCACCCTACAACCATCAAGAAAACAACGACGTGATCAAAATTAAATGCAGATGTAAAAAAAAAAAAAAAAAAAAGGATGCTGCCTTTTGCTTTCCTCTGCCCACACACCCCAGAGCCCCCCTGCCCTCAACCCACAAGGACTTCAACATCCTCCACCCCTTCTGCCTCAGGCTCAGCCCTCCCAGGGAGCTAATGGAGGCAACACCTTCCCCTTCTCCCTCGCAGGGCAGCGGCCTCTCCTCTTTGGGGGCAGAGGGACGGGCCAGTCATGCCCTGTCCACCTCTGGTGGGCACGGGGCCAGGGACACGCGGGTGTCAGGGCTGCCAGCTGCCTGGCCAGCGGCACAGCAGCTCCAACTGTGACAGGGCTGTCCTGCAAATGAGCTTGGCAAGGCGGTAAGAGCCTGATTTCTCCCAATTAGGCTGACGTAATTACTCATCCTAAAAGCACTGGCCCCGGCGGCTCCTGGTGACACCAATTACACCCCCAGCACCGCGCGGCTGCTGCCGGCTGTTGCTGACCGGTCACCCGAGCGTGCCAGGACTACGGCTGTTCCTGAAGGTACCAAGCATGGCACGGGCACCTCTGGCCTCCAGCAGCACTGCCAGAGCTTGCCAAGGGCCCTTCAGAAGAGGCTTAATGTCACCAGCTTGGGGTCCAGTGTAGGCACAAGGTGACACCACATGGAGCTGGGAGGGATCCTGCTGTCACAACTCCACCGTGATGCTGGGGTGGGGGCACACTTCATAGAACTACAGACTGGTTTGGGCTGGAACAGGCCTTTCAAGGTCACCTGGTCCAACCCCCCTTGCANGCCCCTTGGGGTCAGTGTCCCCGAGCAGTGGTGCAGCTGCCGGGGATCACGCCACCGCCACCGCCCGGCACACAACAGAGAGCTTGAACAGAGTCTCTCCTTGAAATGTTTTTGGTCTGGTCACCAGCCTGGTGATCAGCGACACTGACTCATCCTCAGGAGTGCTCTTGCTGCTGGTTTCACTCCAGATCCTATCAGTCAGCAATCCCAACACACCTCCCTGCCTCCTCCCCACCCTGCTCTCCCAGCTCCTGGGGGAGCACTGCTGCCTCTGCCAGCCAGCTCCTTCTCCTACCTAGAGCACCAGCACCGTGTCCTCACAGCCACAAGCACCCAGGGCTCCCCCAGAACCAGGGCAACACCCTTTGGACAGGTGGGACACAACCCAAGCATTACCGTGGCACCACAGCAGGGCTCCAGCCAGCCCAGGGCCACCGTTTGGAGCTCAGCCCCAAAAAGCAGCATTGAAGGAGAGCAAGAAAGATTTTTGTGGCCACGCAGTTGGGCTCAACACCACCAGCCACGTTCTGAGCAGCAAAGGGCACAGGGTTGAGCTCACAGCCAGGGCTGGTACCTCCAGGCAGAGCAAGTCACAGCCAGACTGTGCTGAAGGGGAAAAAGTCCTTCAGAGGAAGGTGGAGGAAAAGCCCCAGTCCATACTCAGGTCCACGTGTTCCAGACACGCTTCAGCAGGTAACTCACCATCCTCTGAGGCACCAGCAGCAGCTCCAGAGCCCCACGTCGCAGCCATCCCTGCAGACACAACAAAGAACCCAAAGCTGCGCTGCCCTCATGCTGAAGAGCTCCTTCCTCCCTTGATTGCCCTTTTATCAGGGCTTCTTTTACCTGCTGCAGGTGGGAGGCTGGTGCTCAGCACCTGGGCTGACTGGGGAAGGCAGCTGGGGCTCAGCCCTGCCAGCAGGAGCAACCTTCTACCCAGGGCAGCGAGAGCCCTAAACCCAGGGCGATTTGAGGGTGCTGAAGGCTGTGCTCAGCCTGTGTCTGTCTGAGTCTCCCTGGTCTGTCCATCCATCCATCTCTAGCAACGCCGTGCCACCATCGCCACCTTTCAGCTTGCTCCAGTCCCACTGGGATCCTGGGCCCGTCTGTCTTTCCTTCCCACTCAGGGTTTTCCAAATCCCCTCCTCGTCGGGGCAGAGGCCGATTCGCCCGCCCCGGCCCCGCGTAGGTGCAGTGTGGAGGCAGCGGCAGCTAATGAGGAGCTCACTCGGCCGCTCGCATCGGTGACCTAGATATGCCGGAGTGCTCAGCACCTCTGTAATCCGGGGGGCACGAGTGGTGTTCGGAGGAGGGGATGGAACATCCAGCCCAAATGCACCCCAGAGCTGGACCTGCAGAGTCCCTCGTCTCTCTCCCTGCTTGCTGGGGGGCTGCTCCTGCTGCCTGCGGTGCCCTTTGCTTGGCAGCCCCCCCTGAACCCACAGCAGAGGGGCTGCAGCGTGGGGCTACCAGCCCAGGAGGAGGGCTAGCCAGGCTCTGCTGCTGCCCACGTCCCTTCTGCCCTCTGGGAAATGATCCCAGGGGACAGAGGGAGCAGTCCTGCCGACAGACACCCCATCCTGCCACCCAGCCCGGCTTCGGGAGGGGGACAAGAGCACCGGGGACCGGGGAGGAGCACGGGCTTGAGGCAGTGAGGGAAGGGGTGGCTGTGGTGGAATATTCCAGCACGCCCAACCTCACCTCCCTCGTCTTTGGCTGCTGCTTTTTAAAGCCTGTATCCCTCGGGACGCCGCAGCTAATTTAGCCAGAGGTCGGTCTCCCTGGGTCAGGGCTGAGGAAGGATGCAAATGGGACAACTTGCTATAAAAAGCCGCTCGCAGCTGCCTTTTTTTGCAGCCAGGTATTGATTTTTCCTTGTGTATCTATAACTGGAGGCTAGAGCGGGGTGGGGGTGGTGACAGGGGTGGCTGTGCCCGTGCAGGAACTGGCCACCCCTTCCCATGGGAGCAGAGCTGGGTGGGATCCCAGCAGCAGCAGATCCCGCTTGGGATGGGTGGGGAGCAAAGGTGCGACCCCACAGTCGGGTCCCCAGCACCCAAAACAACCCCCGAACCCACTCTTGCTCCTCTCCCCTTGCCATCAGCCGCGTCTGGGACACTGCCAGGGCCTGTGCCCTCCCAGGAGGGGAGCAGCAGAGAGGGATTCCTGCAGCTGGTGCTGGGAATATGCACCTGAAGGGCATTTCCCACAGAAGAGCCTCAACCTGCTGGGCTGGGGCCGCGATGCGCTTGGCACAGCCCATCCGAGCATCTCCACGTCGCAGAGAAAGGGGCGCAGCACTCTGCAAATGCAACGGCACGCTGCCCGGAGGGTCCTGCTCGTTCCCGTTCCTCCTCTCCCCCTCTTATTTAAAATACCTTTGCCAGCAGAGGGGAAAAAAAANGTAGGATGCACCGTGCCCGGTCCCATCCCCGCAGCTCGGCCCGGGCCGTGCCCCGGGGCTGGCCCGGCAGCCGCTGCCCGGTAATTCTGCTCGGGAGCCACGAGGAGGAGCTTGCAGACCGCACCGCAGCAGCCCCGGGCTCCTGGAGAGTCCCAGTGCTCCCAGTGCTCCCAGGGCTGCCGGGGTTCCTGCAGCATCCCAGCTCTCCCTCTGTTGCCAGGGCTCCCAGTGCATCCCAGAGCTCCCAGTGCATCCCAGTGCTCACCTTGTTCCCAGGGCTCCCAGTGCTGTTCCTGTTCCCAGTGCATCCCAGAGGTCCCAGTGCATCCCAGTGCTCCCCCTATTCCCAGGGCTTCCAGAGCTCATGGAGCATCCCAAGGCTCTCACTGGTCCTGGACCATCCCTGTCCTCCTGGTGCTTCTGGAGCATCCCAGTGCTCCTGGAGCATTCCAGCGCTCCCAGAGCTCCCAGTGCTCCTGGAGTATCCCAGTACTCCTGTTTGCAGAGTTCCGGGTGCTTCTGGTGCATCCCAGGGCTCCCAATGCTCCCAGTNAGCAGAAGTGATTTTCCACTCGCAGCGCTCCCGCCTCGCTCCCCGCGCCTGGCCCCAGCCAGGGGCTGCTGCTCCCAGGCCCGCTTCAGGCAATAACCTGGTGCTTTCCTGAGCTGCAGCCTCACCCCTCTGTGCACCCCCGGGCTCTTTAGGGGGTGCCCGAAGAGCTCTGGGGGTCCCCATGGGAAGCAAAGGCAGGATGGAGCCCCGGGGCCAGCACAGGCAGATGCGGGGACAAGTCTCAGCCCTGTCCCAAGGTCGGGGGCCGCGTCACCCGCCGGCTCCCGGGGTGAGGCTGTGCCCTGGGGCTGGCAGGGATGCNCCAGTTCACCTCGGCCCTTCACTCCCGTTCCCAGGGCTGTGCTCCGAGGATGCTCCAAGGTGTCCAAGTTTGGCAGGAGCCACGGTCCATCCCCAGCCCCACTCTCACCCCTCAGGGCCCCACATCTCCTCCTTTGCCATCCTGCTGGGAGCCACTGGGAAGGGCTGGATCCAGGCTGGGGCTTTCCCAAAACTTTACCAGCTGCTCCTCCCCAGCCTCCTGCTCTAGCCCCTTGCCTAGCTCCGTTGCCCTTCTCTGGCCACGCTCCAGCCCCTCCCGGTCCTGCTGGGAGGGAGGGGCCCAAAGCCGAGCCCAGGATTCCAGGGGCGGCCTCCCCAGTGCCCAGGATTTGCAGGGGGACGCTCCCTGCCCTGCTCCTGCTGCCACAAGCCAGATGCTGGGGGCTCCTTGTCCCCCTGGGCACTCGCTGCCTCAGCTCCAGCCGCCCATCAACCAACAGTCCCCAGGTCCTTTTCTGCTGGCACTTTGCAGCCGCTCTGCCCCAGCCTGTGGCCATGCTCAGCCCCACCGCTGTGGTTCTCCTGTCCACGGGGGAGTTGAAATTCAACCTTGTGCTGCTGGCAAAGGGCTGGGAGCAGGTTTGAGCGTTAGGTGCTGTGTGGACTTTGCTATCGAAGTGAGTTACCCAGAGCCCCGCTGCAGGTCTGTGCTTGTGCCGTGCCCAGCGAGGAGGTCAGAGGAGGACGGGACACCCCATCCCCAGGCTGAGCTGCCACAGCCACCTCTGCCCCACAGCTGGGGCTGCCCTGCCCATGGCACCGCACCGCGGGGGCTCACAGCCCCGTCTCCCCCAGAGCCAGCAGCGGGGAGCACGACGGCAGCCCCTGCGGCGCTGCCCGGGGGTGTCTGATTCCTCCCTGACACCTCTGAGGAAACCTTTCTAAATGCGGCACCCGGCGTTGGGGGGTGGGAGGATTTGCGTCAGCGGGTGACACTCCGCCGCAGAGGGGGGACTCCGTCGAGGGAAGCAGCAGCAGCAGCAGCTGAGTCACCCCAGGAGAAGTTCCCCGGGGCGAGACGGGGCCCACGGCAGCCCCTGAGGGGTGGGAGACCCACCATGCCAGCCCGGTAGGTGCTGAGAGGATGAGGATGGAAGGAAGGGGGAGAGGAGCCTGCTGTGGTGTTCCCTCCACCCAGCCCTTTGCCAGCTCCCAGCTCTGGCGCAGGATTTGCCAGGCTGGCACCGCGAGCTGCCGGCTGGGCTGAGCCACCCAGCCCCTCCTGGCCCCACAGCAGGATGAGGACCCTACCCACAGCCCCCCAGGGCTGGAGAGTGTTCCCCCCTGAGCTCAGCCCCAGAGCTCCCCTTTGCACCATCCAGTGGGAAAAACCTCCCCTGGGGTGTGATTGTGCTGTCCAGGAGGAAGCAAGGGCTGAGCCACACTTGGAACCCCAAAACATTGATAATGGGTGGAGACACCCCACCTGGATGCTCATCGGAGGGCACTTTAGCTATCCCATCCCATCCCATCTCATCTCATCTCATCCCATCCCATCCCAATCCCACCACATATCCCACCCCATCCCTTATCCACTCCCATCCCACTTTGAGCCAGGAGGGATTTCTCCCAAGCAGGTGGAGAACCCAGCCCCAAGTCCAGCCCTGCCCGAGGAGTCACAACCCTCCTCTTCATTAGATAACGAGCTGCCGCTAGCGAAGGCGAGACACAACTGGGCCCAGTTAAGCACTGGCTCTGCCCCAGCTCATGCACGTGGCAGCCTGCAGTGCTTTTTGTCCATGGAAGTTCCAGAAATCAGGAAAAGGCAAATGCTGATGCTGCTCCAATCCCATCCCCGTGCCCTCCTCCACATGCTCTGAACCATTGCGACAGCCCCAGAGCCTGGGGGATGCCAGGACCCCTCCAGCTCCTTGCCAGCTCTCGGGGGTGCTCCGGGGAGAGCAGCAGGCGCTGCTCCAGTGCTGCAAATCCACATTTCAGAGAATAAAATGGCCCGTTCTCAAAATCCGCCCCAGGCTCGCGCCTCGCGCCGAAGGCAGCAGGTGCCGGGTGGCGCTGGCAGGAAGATGCTGCCTTTTAAAGCCTCCTTGGGAATTCGGGCAGCCTGCCGTGGAGCGGAGCCCGCACCAGCCACGGAGGGATGACGGGCTCGGGCAGCCGGGCGGGAGCAGGAGGCACAGGCAGAGGGTTCATCTGCCCGCTGCTCCCCGCCTGGCCGGGAATTGCTTTCCTGCGTCGCGCTGGAGCATCGGGGCCGCTCGCTGGCGGCCCATCTGGTGCTCTCGGCGCCAGTTGAGCCGCAGGGCACACCAGAGGGGACCGGTGCCGGACATCTGCTGCCAGCCTCGGGGAGCGCGGAGGCAGGAGGGGACCTGTGTCAGGCAGTGGCGAGTGATGCTGGAACCTGCAGGCTGCCGGGAGCGTGCGGGGTGTTAACGGCCCCAGCATCTGCCAGCAAGCGGCTCGGCTGCTGCTGTGGTGCAGGAGCCGCTGTGAGCCCTCCCTGCCTGACAGGTCACGATCCTGGGGTGGCTGCTGTGCTTCGGGGAGGGCTGAGCGCTGGGGAGTGCGTGCAGAGCAGAGCCAGCCTGTCTGAGGGAGAATTCACCAGCGCTGCACCACACAAATCCTCCCACCCCACAAAATCACCAGGGCAGGGAGCGTCCCCCTGCCCTGGGCACTGGGGAAGCCACCCCTGGAATCCTGGGCTCAGCTTTGGGCCCCTCCCTCCCAGCAGGACCTGGAGGGGCTGGAGCGTGGCCAGAGAAGGGCAACGGAGCTGGGCAAGGGGCTAGAGCAGGAGGCTGGGGAGGAGCGGCTGAGGGACCTGGGGGTGTTGAGCCTGGAGCAAAGGAGGCTCAGGGGAGACCTTCTGGCTCTCCACAACTCCCTCAAGTTCATTCAGGAGCTTGGAGCCAGAAGGGGATAAGATCTCATCCCCAAGTGATGGAGCAAGAGGAACTGGCCCCAGGTTGCCCCAGGGGAGGTTGAGGTTGGAGCTGAGGAACAATTTCTTGGGCACTGTCAAGGGTTGCCCAGGCGTGTCCCAGGCTGCCCAGGGCAGGGGTGGAGTCCCCCTGATCCCTGGAGGGGTTTCCAAGCCGTGGAGATGTGGTGCTGAGGGACACGGGGCAGTGGTGCCCTGGCAGCGCTGGGGGAACAGTTGGACTTGATGAGCTTAAGTGTCTCTTCCAACCAAAATGATTCTATGAAATCCAGGTGCCAGAGGCTCTAGTGATGATGTTGGGGAGAAATCAGAAGGGACAGGGGCTGTGTCTTGCTCTCAGATGCTCTCCCCCATGCAGAGAGGATGGGTTGAAGCCGCTGTCCCCCTGCTACTTGAAGGAACAGCCAAGGATGGAGAGCGCTGCTTCAGGGAGTGGCAGGGAGCAGAAGACCTGCTGTGGGGTGCTGTGGGACAACGGTGGCACAACCCCGCCTGGGCTCTGCAGCGTGCAGGACAGAGCAGATCCGTCCTGGGCCAGCACTGCAGGACTCATGGATGGTTTCTTGGGGTCACAGGTGGGATGCGTGGGGCTGGAGGGAGGCGTGAGGGCTCACAGGGGTCTCTGGAGCATGGGGAGCCCTTGGCTGGCCCTGTCACCACCGAGGCCAAGAGGTCATTAACACATCCTGAAGGGTCTGCGTCCCCATGATCGCTCTGAGCATGGCTGGCACCATTCAATAATGGCTAATCAGCTCTTCTCCTCGAGCACCGCCATCCCCTCCAAGCCCTCTCGAGCTCATCTCGAGCTCCTCGCAGCTGGTTTGGATGCCGCCGGCAAGTCTCGGCGTTGCCAAATCCCCACGGGGCTCTGGCATCCCCGTGGCCCCTGGGGACCCGCCGGCGATTGCCGCTGGCCGAGCCACGCGGCGGCATCTTCAGCTGCTTGGGAAGGGGCCAGTTTCTTAATGGGAGCACCGTGGTCCTTGAGTGACCGCCCGGCTGGAAGCCGCAGAGCCGCTGTGCCCCGGGCTCTCGTATCCCCTTCATCCCTGATTACATCGGAGGAGGTTATTAGAGGGGTTTGGCACAACCTGTTCTGAATAAACCCGCGTTGCTCGGCGGCTCTTAGAAACCTTTCTCTTAAGAGCTTTGCATTAGCTACGACGCTCCTCCGCAAATGGCTCTTTATCGCCGGGACGGGATGTCAGGTGGGTTCCCCACCTTTGCTCTTCCCGGAGCTGGGACACGGGTCCCTCCCCTTCGTCATCCCTGTTCTCTGCTACTCCTCGCCTGGGATTTCTGGGTCCGTCGCAGAGAATCCCAGCATGGTGGGGCTGGCAGAACCCTCAGGAGCTGCTCTGGTGCCACCCCCCTGCCCCAGCAGGGTCACCCCGAGCAGGGGGCCCAGCATCGCAGTGTCCAGGCGCGCTTGGAATCTCGGCAGACAAGGAGACTCCGCAACCTCTCTGGGCAGCCTGGGCCAGGCTCCAACACCCTCCCCCCAAACAAGTTGCTCCTCCTGCTCAGCTGCAACCTCCTGCCTTCCAGTTGGTGCCTGCTGCCCCTTGGCCTGGCGCTGGGCACCCCTGAGCAGAGTCTGGGGGTTGTTCTTCCCAGGTACTGGAAGATTTTCCTGCCAGATCTGCTCCAGCCCCTGCAGGACACCGGCTGCCCTGGACTTTGCTCCGACACCTGGAGCAAAGCAGAGATGTTTGGTTTACAAGCGGATGTGGCAGCGCTCAGCCACGCATCATCACCCCTGCCCGGCGCCTCTGCGCTCTCCTCCGGCTCTACCTTGGCAGGAATTTCCCCCACGCTCTCCCCAGCACGTCCCTGCTTCGTGGCTTCCCCTGAGTCCTTTCTGCAGCTGAATTCCCAAGCCAAGCCTGTCCCTCCTCTAGGATCCTGGTGTTTCTGCACGGGGTCCTCTCCGGAGCTCTCCCTCCTCCAGGCTGCTTCTGCCCACCCTGCTGCTACCTTGAGAGGAGGTTTCTTTGCTGGCGGAGCAAAACAAGGGTTCAGTGGTGCTGCTGGAACATCTCCTGAGGCTTTGGAGGAGGGGCTCACCCCACAGCCTGTCCGGGGAGGTGGCGGGTTGGAGGTGGCTGCGGGGGGATGCCCAGACGCGGGAGAGAGCCGGGGAGCTGCTGCTCGTCGGGGCGATGAGTGTAGCAGCGATTTCTCTCTCTGGCCCTTTTATCGCTCTCTCTGATTTTCGAGCAGATCGTTCATTTTCTGCCTCTATCAGATTTTTCCGGCAGAGCGGCCGGTCCCACGCGACCTCGCTCCTGCCCTTGCAGCCGTGTCACGGCCAAGAGCAGCTGCAGGAGGAGAAACCGCACGTCACCCCCGGCCATCGCCGCCAGCTCCGACCCATCAGGGACTGCAGTGGCGGGAATGATTGATCCCTAATTGTCGAGTTACTCGGCAGAACCCGCCTGCCTTCCTACTCACCGAAAAAAAAACCCCACACAACAACCCAACCCCAGCCAGGTACTTTCAGAACTCCCGAGGAGGCTAATAGCATGCCTGATAGAGGTCACTGCTCATTACCGGGCCGCGTACCGCAAATTAGACGCGCATCAGGACGCGGAGAGCTCTCGTTTCGGCTGCGGCGCGAGCTCTCGGGCCCACGTTGGCATCGCAGCAGCACTTTGGGGCGGGCAGGAAGGGCAGCGGTTCGGGGAGCAGCGCGGCTCTGCCCCAGCCAGCCTGCCCAAGGGCAGCAGCTTCTTCCAGCGCTGCTTTTTTCCCACCCACCGACCGCCAACGCCTTCCAGCGCTCATGAAAAAAACATCGCCCGAGGCCAGCGCTGAAAGGGCTGGGAAAGCAGCGGGAGGGAAGATAGGGGATGCAACAGGCTTTGGGCGGGGGCCGAAGGGAAGAGCAGGGCCCGATGCTGCTGCGAGCAGCTCCCAGGCTGTGTCCTCCTCAGCCCAGCACGGCTCAGCCCACCCTGGCAGTGCCAGGCGGGTGAAGTGGAGCCACCACAGACCCCTGCTGTGGGCTCCCCGTGCTACGCTGCCACCCTCCGCAGCTTCCCTGGGCACGGCATCCCGAGCGATGGAAGCACAGGTCACGCTCCCTAAGCCCTCGCAGGGTGACCCAGCCGGTGGCAGCCCTCCCAGTCAGGGTTGGAAGGCACAGCGCCCGTCCCCAGGGAGCCCGGCAGCCACCGGCGCCGGGCTGCAACCGCGGTGCCCAGCCCGGCCGGGCAGCGGGGACCTGCTGAGTCAGGGCGGCGGGGCTGGAGCAAGCGCTTCGCCATCGATCGAAACCTGATTCCAAACCCAGGGCCGAGGAGATGGAAACTCTCCTCGGGTGAAGGCTGCTGGGCAGCCGCCGCATCGTTCCCCCCGGCCCCGGGCAGATGCCAGCACCAGGCAGGACTCCAGAGCAGCCCCAGCTCCTGGGTACGGGGCTGAGAGGCGATGGGTGATCGCACGTCCTTCGTTTCAGGCTGAGCGCTCCAGCCACCGCCCGTCCCTTTATTTAAAGGCTTCTCAAACAAGAGGAGACGCTGCCCGGCATGAGCAGGGTGCAAGGGGAAGGAGGGGAGAAGATCTGGCTCCGGCGGTGGAGAATGACCCCGACACAACCCAGCTTTTGGAGCCAGAAAGGACAAGTTGGGACTCGAGGCATCCGCCCCGATTCTCTGCAGGGTTTTGGGGGGCAGAACTTGTGCAGCCCTGGCCGAAACCCACCACAGAGGCTCCTGCGGCACCGCTGCATCTCTCGGCTCCCCCTGCACCCCGTGGCAGCAGCAGGCTCGGGGCCAGAGGGGAGGAACCCAGCCCCAGGGTGCCCGGCCTTGGTGCTCGTCTCACCTGCTGAGCAGTTACTGCCAGCGGTGCCACGGGCAAAGTCCAAACCACGACCTTCAGCCTCCACCTGCCGCCTTTCCCCGCGTTCCCCGGTGTTTTGCGGCCATCCCAGTGATGCCAGCAAGGCGAGAGTTCCCTGTCCCAGGCACAGCCAGGCTGGCCAGCCCCTCGGCACCAAGCACCATCCTGGCTCCTTGCTAGAGCTGTCGGGGCTCCCTGTACACCCCTGACGTCCTGATGCAGCACGTGGGGAAGCCTCGTGCTTCAATCCCAGCCGAGCCCCCCGATAACAGCCGGCTCTGGGAGAGCGGAGAGCTCAGCCAGGAGTATTTTTAGCCAAAATTGCTCCCAAAGAGACAAGAATCTGGGGTATGGTCTGGAGCCGGGGGCTCACTGGGAGCTGCAGAGCGGCCCAGGGTCAGCGAGGCTGATCTAGGGCTGCAGGGAATGGCTCTGTGGCCACCTCGGCTTGTGCCTCACCAGCCACACCACCATCCCCAGCGCTGCACGTTAATTATAATCCGCATTTCTTGTTGCATTTCTTTTGTTCCTGTAATAAGTTTGTTGCCTGGGAGAGGAGCAGCCATGAATTCCTCTGTCGGGGAGCACAGCTCCGGGGCTGGACGGACAGTATCCATCCCCGCAGCCGCCACGCTCTGTGCCAGAGCCTCCCAGCTCATCACGTAGAGCCCGGACAGCTCCAACCTACAGCTCGAGGAACGTGAAGCCACCAACGCGCCCGCCTTGGAAAACCACCAGAACTTGGGCGTCAAAGTGTCAGCGCCGCTCGCACTGGGACGCGCTGTCTCTTTGCACTGGTGTGGCCGGCGTGGCACGGCGCGGCAGCCCCACGCCCGGCAGCCCCGGCCACGCAAAGCAAACAGGCAGGCGGTGCCCACGGCAAACAGCAGCCCCGGCCACGGCGGGGAATCTCCCTCCGAGCCCCCAGCAAAAACGTGGCGCCGAGCAGCTGCGCCGCGGGAGCGGCTCGTGACGGATGCTCTCGGTAATTAAAATACACGTCAGGGCGCTCAGTCGCCACCGGGCCAATTATTCACACGCCGGCCTCCCAGCGAGAAGCGCGGCTCGACGCCGAGCGGCAGCCTGGCCCGGCTTGCCTGAAGCAAAGCGGGTCTGCCGGGGTCTCAGCTTTTCAGCAGCCCTCAAGGGTGGGTTTCCAGCGGATCTGCCTCCCCATGGGGAGCCACAGCCTGGGGTTCAGGTGTTTGATTCCTACACGGGCTGGGGAGCCGGTCAATCAGCATCTTGTATGAAAGATGGGTTTGGGTGGGAAGGGACCTTACAAGGTCATCCCATCCAGCCCCCCTGCAGGGAGCAGGGAGATCCTCAACCAGAGCAGGTTGCTCAGAGCCCCCAACAACCTCCCCTGCAATGGGGACAGGGATGGGGCAGCCACCACCTCTCGGGGCAACCTGGGCCAGGCTCTCCCCACCCTCAGCACCAACAACTTCTCCCTTCTCTCCACTCTCAATCTCCCTCTGGCAGTTCCAACCCATCCCCCTTGTCCTGTCCCCACAGGCCCTGCTCCAAAGTCTGTCCCCATCTTTCTGCCAGGCCCCTTGAAGCCCTGCAAGGCCCCCAGAAGGTCTGCGCGGAGCCTTCTCTTCTCCAGGCTGAACCACCTGAGCACGGGGCCGGCTCAGCTCCAGCTCCTCACCCTCAGCACCCCCAGGTCCTTCTCTGCAGGGCTGCTCTGATCCCTTCACCCCCATCCTGGGCTAATAGCGGGGGTTGCCCCCACCAGCAGCAGGACCTTGGCCTTGGCCATTCATACACCAGAATAACTCATCGAAGGCACGAGCATCCTCCCGGAGCAAATCTCTCCTTCTCGCTTTGTCACGCACACACACACAGCCCGAGCCTGCCCAGGACCACGGGGCTCTCCCAG
This sequence comes from Todus mexicanus, assembly GCA_013389965.1. Classification (NCBI taxonomy): domain Eukaryota; kingdom Metazoa; phylum Chordata; class Aves; order Coraciiformes; family Todidae; genus Todus; species Todus mexicanus. Next base: position 59,469 of record WEIS01079858.1, read on the forward strand.
GATCCACGTCACTCTCCTGGGACACCAACGTCCTCACGAGGAGCCGCTCGGGTGTAGCTCAGCAGCTCCCATCCCGCTCGGCCGCCTGACCGGTTCTGCCCCCGCACCGTGTTTGCACAGAAAGGCAAACACGGCTCCACGGCGCCGGCTCCGCTTCCACCCCGGCCAGAGGACCAGGGCCGGCAGAAGAGGAAGAAGGAGCGATGGGAGAGCCCCGGCGCTGGTGCCAGTTCATTAACATCTTTATTAGCTGTAACAATCGCCGGGTCACAGCCCGCTCTTGTTAAAGTTGCGAAAGAGTTTGCTTTCTAACCCCCGGTAATTACTCCCGTTAGGCTCGGAAAATTTCATCTTTTTTCAGATGAAATTTCCCCAGGCTTGGCCTCAGCCCAAAGATTAATTTGTAAGAAGGGCTGGAGCGAAGGGAAAAAAGAAAAGAAAAGGCTCTCCCCGTTCGGTGGGAAGGGAGAACAAGAAACACCCATTTTCTCCCCATCGACAAAATAAAGGAGAAAGAGCGAAGAAAGGAGCGTAATGACTCTTTTCTGAACAGTATGAAAGCCAAAGAGGCTGGGAACTGAAAACTGCAATTTGGCAGCGGCACCCGCCTTCGCCGGGGAGCCCGGGGCTGGCACCTCCCCGAGAAATTTGGGTTGAGTTGGTGGAGCTCTGGTCTTGTGGCTTGAGGCCAGGGAGCTCCCTGGGCCAGTGCTACGGGGAAAGAGCTGAGCCCTGGCGAGGCAGCAGGAGTTGGCCAGCCTGGGAGGACACCCCTGGTCCCCATGGTGCTGCCCCAGTACAGCCCAGCACCGTGCTGGAGCTGCAGGAGCATCTCCTTGACCTGTGGCCACACCGGGATGAGCTTGGGGTGCCCAGGGAAGGAAGGAGAGCCAGTTATCCAGGAGTTTGGGATCCCAAAGGTTCCAGGGGTTTGTGATGGAAGGAGCTCCAGTTACCCAGGAGTTTGGGATGGCAAAGGTTCCAGTTATTCAGGGATTTGGGATGGAAGGAGTTCCAGTTACCCAGGGGTTTGGGGTGGCAAAGGTTCCAGGGGTTTGGGATGGCAAAGGTTCCAGTTACCGGGGGATTTGGGATNTGATGGAAGGAGCTCCAGTTACCCAGGAGTTTGGGATGGCAAAGGTTCCAGTTACCGGGGGATTTGGGATGGCAAAGACTCCAGTTACTCAGGGGTCTGGGGTACCCAGGGATTTGGGATGGAAGGAGTTCCAGTTACCCAGGGGTTTGGGGTGGCAAAGGTTCCAGGGGTTTGGGATGGCAAAGGTTCCAGTTACCGGGGGATTTGGGATGGCAAAGACTCCAGTTACTCAGGGGTCTGGGGTACCCAGGGATTTGGGATGGAAGGGACTCAGGTCAATCAGGGATTTGGGAGGGCAAAGGTTTCGGAGCACAGGGGTGTGAGGGAGTCAAGGGTTTGCAAGGTCATACGCTGGGAGAATGGCTGGAGAGGACAGGAGTGGAGGCAGCTCAGATCTCCACCCCGGGGAGGTGGGGAGCGATGGGGCAAGGCAGGGCCAGCGTGAACTGGGCTTCATCTCCCCGCACAGCCACCTCCCCGACCTTGGACGAGCTGATTTCAGCCAACTTTCTCCCTCCATAGCGTCACGACGGGCCGGGAAAAGCATCTCCAGGTGCTGCTCGGCGCCCAGCCGGGCACCGACGACCCCGCGGCAGGAGCGTGGCCAGCGGTGGCAGCTCACGTGTGGCACCCAGCGAGGCGCCGGACCCGGCTCTGCCGTGAGTCAGCAGCGTTTTACACCCACTTGGCCCTGGTGGAAGTGACGGCGGGCGGCGGCGGCGAGCGGCTGTGTGGGTGCGGGAGGTTACGGCGCTGCCGGGATGTCTGTGCGTGCGGGGACGGGGATTTTAGAGCTTGCTGGAGAGTGTGTGGGAAGCGAGCGGAGAAAAGCAGAGTGAAAGCAAGGGTTTGTGCCAAGGGTTTAATGAGAAGGTTCCCGCAAAGGGGAAAAAAAGAAGAAGAAGAAGAAGAAAAAAGAAAATCAAAATAAAGCTACACATCCCGGTGAGGAGGCTCTGCCAACCCCCGAGCGGAGAAGGGCAGAGGGGGCTGCTCCTTCCTCCCCAGCTCGCCCGCCGCCCCGGAGGGCTGGCAGCAGGCTGGCACCCGGCCCCCTCGCTGGAACGGCTTCGCCCGGCTGCGCGGGCACAGGTTTGCCTGGCACGCGGCTCCCCAGTGAGCCGCACCAGCTGCCGCCCGCGTGCGGGCACCGGCTCCCCTGGCACCGGCCCCGCCAGGGGCTGTCGCTGGCCCAGCTCCGAGCGGCTGCGAGAAGCCCCCAGACCCCAGGAGAGTGCCCGGGATGGGCAAGGAGGAGCCCCTGGCGTGAGTCAGGCGCAGCACATCAGGGCCCTCGTCACCCCCTCGGCCTCGCCGCAGCGCTGGCACCTCACTGCCCACGAAGCCCCTGGCATTGGGGTCACGCTTGCCCCCAGCTCAGCCCCGTCCCTCAATCCAGTCCCTGCTGGTGCAGGAGGGCAGGGTTTCCTCCGCGGGCTTTTCTGTGTTAAAGGGTATTAGAAGGAGACATTTCCTGCTTCCTTCCCTGCTCCAAACCCAGCCTGGGGGCAAGGAAAGTCCAGGTTGAGTGTCTAGAGCTCCTGAACCACCAAGGCGGTGGTTTCCTGGTCCAGGGAGCTTCCACCTGACCCCCTCCATCCCACAAGGGCAGGTTGGGCTCTGTCCTTCGAGCTTCCCACGAGCTCCGGACCATCCAGGTGAGTGTCCCAGCCCCATCGCTCCCCGCTGGGGTGAGTCCCTGACCCCTCAGGAGCCACTGGGGTGAGTCCCTGACCCCTCACCCAGCAGCAGAGGGAGGCGAGCGCAGCCTCCCCCCAGCCTCTCCACCCAGGGGCATCTCCTGCAGCAAGAGGTGAAGGCTCCTCCTCAAACCTGTTCCCTCCACCCGGGGGACCCCTAATCCAGCCCCAGGCCCCCCCAGGACCAGCAGGTCCCGCTATTCGCACAGCGCCGAGCTCTTCCTCCTCCTCCTCCTCCTGCACCTCTGCAGCCGCCGGGGCACTAATTACCTCGGCGGGCTCGGCTTTGTGAGGGGAGGAGGAGGAGCAGGAGGAGCAGAGGGCTCGGCCCCGCTCCGCTCCGCTGGGATCCAGGCCGGGTTTTGCCGGGGCCGGGGCGCGGCGGCGGCTCCCGGGGAACTGCGGGAGCGGCG